>WSTK01000350.1:0-26646 GCA_019616945.1 Ceratobasidium sp. 414
AGTATATTCACATTTACTCTATCAGAATAATTTATTTTGACACGCGCATTGACATATTTAGACTCTCCTGATTTATGTGCATTTAATGGTGTATCTTATGTACATTTGTGGTGGGTTTTGAGGGGGCCATTTTTGACTGTTGCCCCCCCCCAGCTAGTTTTTGCCCACGTAGCACCCTTCCTGCAGCTTCCAAGCTTGTGGGAAGCTGCAGGAAGCGCCCAGGATGCAGGAGCTCCTGCAGGGCGCCGAAAGGGGCGGGAATGCTGCGGGAATCCCGCATTCCCGCCTGCGGGAGCAGGAGTGGGAGCTAGACAGGCTGAAATATGCTGGATTCCGGCACGCGGGAGCTGGATTCCGGCATATTTTCCGCGTCACATGCTTACACCACAGCACCCCAAAGATCTCCATCTTGGACAGAGGACCAACTTTCAATAGCAACTTCCTGAAGGCCCTTTACAGGTGCTTAGGAGGGGAACCCCACTTTTCCACAGCATATCACCCCCAAACGGATGGATTGGCAGAACAAACCAATCAGTGGCTGGAAGGGTATCTCCGGAGCTGCTGCAACCACAGCCAAGACGACTGGGCAAAATGGCTGCCCATAGCAGAATTCTGTCACAACAACCAAAAAAAACTAGGCTACAGGGTTAACCACCTTCGAGACAATTTACAGCAGGCACCCCCGATGGCAGTTTTCAGAGGAGAAAGGGACTTCACCCCCAGCAGACAAGATGGCGGAACATATGAAACAGATTTGGGACGTAGCCTGGGCTTCCATGGCATACCACCAGAAGGAGGAACAAGGGGCAGTGCCCAAGTACGCAAAAGGACAAAGGGTATGGTTAGACATTTGCAACATCAGAACCAGACAGCCATCTAAGAAACTAGACAATAAGTGGGCCGGACCATGCATGATAACTGAACAAATATCGTCACATGCCTACTGCCTGGCCCCTACTGAAGTCAATGAGGATCCACAACATCTTCCATATTGATCTCCTCTCCCCCTACAAGGCAGATTCCTTTGGCCAGTTCTTGCCACAACCACCCCCCATCATCACAGAAGAAGGGGAGGAGTAATTCGAGGTCAAAATAATGGTGGGATGGGAAAAAGAAGGGACAACTCTATTACAAAGTCAAGTGGAAAGGATATGACTCACTGGAAAACACCATGGAATGAGCTGAGAAGCTTGGGAGGCTGAGCTGAGTCATGTGCCAATTCCGCTGCGCCTTTCCCATGGGACCAGTACCCGAGAGCTACAAAGAGGAGCAGGGGAGGACAGGAAACAACATCTCCACCTCCACCGCCATTGAAGCACCTGACCTCACTACCCCTACCAATACCACACTATGGTTGTCATCAAGTCTTATGCTGCAATCACCAGCAAGCCCACCAGGAATGAGCGCCAGGAACGCAACATTGGGGAACGCCAGGTGAGGGGAAATGAGAACACCTGCAGCCAGTCAAGATGGGGACCCAAGCCAAAGGTTACTGTCAAGGCCTGCGGCAACTACCTCCTCCTCACAGAGGAGTGTGGGCAGCTCCACCAAAACAGGGTGGGGGAATACGTCCATGATGTCCAACAGATCAACAACTTTTCAGACACCCTTAAATATACTGTGGACCTTGACCCCAGGTGTGACCTCCGACCCATCCCCCTGCATGAGCAGGGTGAGTGTGTCCTCAGTGGCAACACCATCCATCACCCAAAGCACAGGCCCCTCATGTGGGTTGGAGATGGACCGAGGCTGGACAACACCTGGCAGATGTCACGGATGAAGCTTTACGTCACAAACAAGTGTGTCAGCAACTCCATCTACAGGGTTGTCACCAAATCCAAAGGCCAGTTTCCCAACCTCAAGTGGAAAGCCAACAGGACCTGGTGGGTGCGGATGGACTGGATGCAGGAGAGGACCACTGACACCCTCTGAGAGTGGCGCTCCAAGACGCCTGAGATGTACCACGACCCGATCGAGGAGCTCACCCAGGATCAAGTTGCCAATCTCCTCTTCCTGAAGGGGATGTCAAAGGGCCAGTTCTTCGGATGGCTCAACCAGTATACCTGGAACTGACACATGGGATGGGAGGAGCAATACCAGGCCTGGGAGCGCCTTGATGAGACCCCCAAAGAGTGGTTGGAGTAGGGCAGGTGAGTATGGGCTACCTGAAAGGGTTAACAAGTAGTTAGCTAGATGGGCCCCTGGAAACTAGCTGGGCAGACAATGGGCCACCACCCAAGTGAATTAGTTAGACTGCACCCCTGGATAATGTAATGTAGCCTTAGGCAAGGTCTTTCTTGGTGTTCTCTTTTCTTCCTCTCCCTTCTTTTTTTTTTTTTCTTTTTTCTGTTCTTTTCCTTTTGTGTGCTCCTTCTGACTCAGTGCTTGTCCAGTGCTGCCAGAGCTCGCACAAAGGTGGGCAAATGTCACAAGCCACCCCCACTTTTTCTTCTTCTTCTTCTCTGTCTTGTGGCTTGACAATGGACTCATGTATGACTGGTGGCACAGTGGATGTCTCTTATGGTTGACTCACCTTGGAATGGCAGTCGACTGGCATAGATAGATGACTCGTGTACTAGTTAGGTATATATACAGCAGTAGACAAGCCTGGGTTCACCAGCTTGTTCTATCTTGTCACACATCCTCTCTAGGGAGCTCCCTCCCTTTGACTTAGAATTTGCCGCTTCCTCAAGGACTAGCTTGATCTCCCTTCAGGAATCCAGCGACTAGTGCCTCAGTCAGCCACAAGACTTCACCTTGACCCCCATAGGGCCTTCCTTGGTGCACACCGCCACCAGTTCCTGCCTCCACTATCCTTACGTCATCACCAACCACGACTCCTTAGAGGGTCGCAACACTTTAGGGTGCCTCTAGTAATAATGACGACCATCAGACCCAAAGACCAAGAATTTTTACTTGTCTGAGAAGATGATGTTGTCAAACAGAGACTGTGGCCAGTGATAACATGCTCATGCCCATGCCTGGTGGGCTCACATCTGCTTCCACTTGAGCAGGGGTACTCTGCGCTGTGTATACAACTGTAAGCCATGCTTCCAGAGCCATCAGCGGAGTGTTCAAGCAGAAACAGTGGGAAAATATGTGTGTTGTAGGGAGGTGGCATTATGGTATGGAAACAGAGCAAAGGCTAGAGCAGCAAATCAAATGTCATGATCTGTGAGTTTGCGAGGGCAGCCAGGCTTGGGCTTGGTGGTGTACACAGATTGTCCATTGCTGAAGTTTTTCAGGATGGAGTGGACAGTAATGGGGGCAAGCGTGCCGAGTTTTTTTGGCAATTTCTCGCTCACTATAGCCTTCTTTTCTCAACAGCAAAACATTAGATTTGGTAGTGGGGCTAGTGTAGTGAACCATCAAGAACAAGATTGGCTGAAAACGAGCTGGAATTGGAGGAGGAAGATTCACGCAAGGCCATATGGTGGTCAGTAACAGGGTGTCCTGTAACACCATCACTTGTAAATCTTATCCTATTCTGCATGTTTTGTAGCTATCATAGCGAGATTTTGTATACACAAGTAACAGACACTCCTCTACAGCCTTCATTAATGTCCATGACCCATGAAACTGCCTTCTCTGAGAGGTATGGTGAGCTCGACGCAGGAAAGTCACACGCTCACGTACATTTGTCCACCAGTGTAAGTACTTGGACTCCATACCACAGTTTAGGTTGGGACTTAGGAGTTGGCAAGTATAATTAATTGACTAGGTTTGCAATGAATGCTTACTTACTTATCAATCAATACAGGAAGGTCTTAAATGCTCAAATAAGTGTGAAGGTAAAAGGAGATGTATTCATAGGGTTCTGCTAGGGCCTTTATATATGCCAGCAGGTGTTTGGTAAGTACAAATAGACCAGACTACAGGTATCTAACAAAGAGTGCCCTGTGTGCATAAACATTACCTGAAACAAGTCTCATCTGGTCTACTGGTTCAAACAGTTCTAGTGCACTGGACCTTTGACCAATCAGTCCCAAATACTTACTGCTGTGGGTTTCATCAGACTCCATAGTACTGGCATATGCTGTTTGGAGAGGTCAGTAAATGTTTAGGTATGACACTGGGTGTTATGGTGTCTCAAACATAACCCATAGTCTTGGGTCTTGTCGTGTTTGACCCAATCCTGTGGTCTGATTGTGAAACAGATTGCACAGCTGGATTCAGTGCTATCACTTTCCTTAGTAGGATTCTTTTTCCAGACAAATCTGAGGACACATATAGCCATGTGACCTGTATGCTGGCTGGTGGCTAGCTATCCTGAGGTTTCATATAAGGTTGGAACCACTCAGATGTCACCAAACATATCTAAGCACCAAGGGAATCATGTGACAATCATCACAATTTCTAATGTAAATACATGAAACAGATGGAAATACAAAAATCAGCTTGTCATGTGATCAAAAAAGCAGGAACAGTGGTAAAACTATATGAATAAAGGTTCACTACTGTGTTCATGTGATCAAAGAAAGGGGAGGTTATGGTTTTGAGTTGAGGTTCAGTGAGACACTTTCAGGTGGCTCATCACTGGCAGGATTTCAGACATACAACACACATTTTGCAATTAAACAAGCTAGAGCCTGGCACAGGAAGTTGCGGTTGAATGTTGGCCCTCAATCTGGCATTGCCACTTTCAGGGTCCTGTGGTGCTTCTATGCCTCCCTTAGGAATAGCTCAGCCAGTTCTTCTGTGTTCATGGATTCACTGCAGGATGTTATGCTTTTAAGTGTTCAAAAGTCAAAGGAAAAGGAAGTAGAAAGCCTCAAGTGATAGGAGGTCTAGTTCTTGTCCTGGCATTCAGAACCTGACTGGTTTAAATACATACACAGCGGGGAGACCAAAAAATGCACTGATGCACAGGAACTAATGCTGCAATCTGGAGTACATGCATAATTTGCAACAGGATGTGCAATATTATATGAAATCCATAAATCAGTTGTTGGTTGGATGAGAACATATTATATTGTCACATGACTTGCCACCTCCTGTATTCTGGGTGTGCCAAAGGTGGTCCTGGCTGCATTTTCATTGATCTCCAACACACTTGAAGGAAACACATTCCATCTCTGTATTGCTGAATATGCACTGTATCACATTTATCCATGAGGCTTTTGGGCTCATGTCAAGGTGTCAAGTGCACCTGAAAAGAAGCTTCCTGCTGCAGTGGCAGTGGCCACTCATGCCTGACCCAGTGCTTTGCCAGGTGGGTTATATGTGTCTTCATAAACTAATATCACTTGCCTTAGGCAGGTCTGTGATATATAACTGTTGCATAGGTCTTCACTTTGACAACAAAGTGGTGCCTGAGGGCTGTATAATTCTGGTGGTGATTGGCAACTGCAAAACTGGTGTGCTCAGTTGGGTGTCCAGTTCGAATATTTTCCTGGGAGTATTGTTTCTTGAGGAGCCAGTTACTTGATCATGAAGTGGTACAATGGGAGGGCCATCAATCACATTGATGAGTGGGGGTCTGCAGGTGTTAAACCTCCTTTGGTGCAAACATTTTTTCTACAGTGTGTTCAGTGTCAATACAAGAAACTCAAACCTCATTGCTTCTCCATGCAGGTTGAGCAGGTGCAGATATGTCCCCATTGCAGAGGCCAACAATTTGCTGATTTCAGCTGCATTTTTCAAGCCCCTGCCCTGCCTTGATCACAGTCTGATGTTGTTGGTTGTTCAACTGCTGGTTAAACAGTTCTTTTATTGTGTTGCCAGTGGCAGGCCTCATTGGCATTTATTACCTGACTCAGTGACCTGTTACTCTCTTTCCACTTGCTACAGCAGGGCTATGGCATGTTACGAGCCTTCACCGTAGGGTCGCTAGTGTGACACGGAGGTTCCTTTTAGACGTGATGGGGTAGGACTGGGGTCCTCGTAGACTTGAAACGATAGATGGACACGACGTATAAGGCTTATAGTTAAGCCACGAAGGGTTACTTGACGAAGTGACGATGTGCCACGAGATACGAAAGATGGTCAAGTGGCTAAGTACCTTTTAAGCCACGAGACCCTTGGAGAGAACGACTTAAGTAAGAGGGTTGCTAACCCCTTAGTGCGAAGGTAAAGTGGGACAAGGCGAGAACAAGCTGGGGTTGCCAGGCTTGTTCTCTGCTCTCTATATACCATGCTAGTACAGGGGAGTCATCTAAGTACGACAGTCAACCGCCATTCCAAGGTGAGTCAACCGGATGAGTCAAGTGTACAGGTGTGAGTCAACCGCCATTCCCAGGTCGGTCAACCACAGAGCAAGGCCAAGTCACGAGGCAAAGGGGGGCCGAAGGCGCCCGAGAGAAGGAAAACAAGAGGAAAAGTTGGGGGCTGTACGGCAGCTCACAACATGGCACCAATAGCAGTTGACTTTGACAGCATCAATCCCCTGGTCAATGCTCATAGGACCCTGGGCAATCAGTCTTGAGGTCCAATACAGGCTGGGCAAAAACCTCAGATTTTGGGTGGTAAGCTCTGAGAAATGCCAGGCAGATTAGCCTAGGTGTGGCCAAGTGCTTACATTTAGTCATGCATGATTTGCCTATGGTTCCCAAGCTCTTCTGCATGTTGGGGCATCTTTGTTAAATTTTTGTACACATCATTCAAACTTTTGAAAAACAGTGTACTGTTGCCTGTTTATTTACAAGGTTTGCTCATTAAATTTGTGTGTTTCAGTGCTTGAGTTCATGCATTCAATGCAACAAAGCTGTGCACTCTGAGCTGCTGGGTGTTATATAGCACTGCTGCTCTCTGAGCTGACTGTTCCACTTTTCTCTTGATCATTGAGCAAGTCCAGTTTGGTGACAGTGGGCCTTTTTGTGTTTTTTGGCTGCACTGTTCTGCTGACATTCACTGTTCTTACAGTCTAGTTCAAGGGAGCAGGCAAGGTTGAGCTCAAAGCAAGAAGCAGACTGATTTCATGTCATTGTCAAATGCACAGTGCAGTTCTGGGGCAGTGGGCACTAGATGGTTGATGACTTATATCAAGTACCTGAGGAGACTGTGGCCATTGTGTGAACTGTCAGGCTCATGCAAAATCATAGCATATGTTCTATGTTACACCCCCAAAAGATAAGCTAATTCACCTCAACAGCACAACCACTGCAATATGAGAGAGGGACAACCATAGGAGTTGTGGATAGCCTTTTACAGATGTGAAAGTTGATGAATGTCAGGAGTTTGCAGTACTCCCCCCTGACTGTGTTGTCTTTTCTCGTGGCTCACTTCTCTTACCTCCAGCCTTAGGCTGCATGTGCCTTCTTTGCTCCTCTTCTGACTAGGTGTATATGTCAGCTGTAGGCTGTGCATCTCTTGACTCAGGCTGTGGCCTGCTTCCTTGACTCATCTTCTTGAATGGTGGCTGATTCACAAAGCACAGTTGTTGCGACCTGTCACTATGTGATAGGGTGCAAGCTTGAGAGTCTTCACAATGACGAATTCTGGAGTCTGCTTAGATCCAGTGTGTGAATCTTAAGGTCAAAGTGTGCCTAGGTGGGATGAGCCTTGATGGGTTGTGTGTCGAAGTACTGGATATATGCACAGGCATTATTCCTGAGAGGTGTGGGTACATGCATATGTATTACCCATGGCAAGTGACTGAGTTATGAGGAGGGTCTTGAGTGGTGAGACCCTGAGGAGCCACAAAATGAGAGACTGAGGTGACTTGGTGTGTTGAGCCATGAGACGAAGAGTTGAAGTGGCTGTGCACTATCATGCCACAAGACAAGGAATTGGGGGGCGGCTTGCAAGCCACGAGGTTACTGAGTGTGGGATATACTTGGTCAAGTAAGAGGTGCTGAGGGATACATGAGGTGGGGGCCTACCTGGGTCCCTTGGAAGGGCACCCAGGTGGAAGAGCTTAGAGTCAATAGTGAAGGGAGGTTGACAAGAGTGAAGGCCACCCTGGGTCCCTTGGGAGGGCACCCAGGTGGCAGAACTTAGTCAAGCAAAAGGGAGAGTGACAAGGTAGAACAAGCTGGAGAATCCAGACTTGTCTACTGCTGTATTTATACTAGCTAAGTACATCTGAGTCATACAGCAGAGAATGGCAGTTTATGAGTCAGAGACTGGCACAGTCACTGTGCTTGTAAGTCATCTGCCATTCAAGAAGACAAGTCAAGAAAGAAGGCCACAGCCTGAGTCAAGAGATGCACAGCCCACAGCTGTCGCATAGACCAAGTCGGAAGGGAAGCAAGGAAGGCACACACAGCCTAAGGCTGGTGGCAAGAGAAGCGATCCATGGGAAAAGACAACACAGTCAGGGGTGAGTAACATGGACTCCTGACAACAGTGACTGTGCCAGTCTCTGACTTACACCTGCCATTCTCTGCTGTGTGACTCAGATGTACTTAGCTAGTATAAATACAGCAGTAGACAAGCCTTGTTCTACCTTGTCACCTTCCCTTTGCTACTAGACTGAGACCTGCCACCTGGGTGCCCTTCCAAGGGACCCAGGGTGGGCCTTCACCTTGCATCACACTCAGTATCTCTTATCTGACTAAGTACATCCCACACTCAGTAACCTTGCGGCTTACAAGCCACTCCAGCTCTCTCTGTCTTGTGGCTCTCCAGGCCCTCTGCCACTCAAGACATTGCCATCTCACAGTTCAACACAGCAAGCCACCTCAGTCCCCTGCCTCATGGCTCCTCAGAACCTTGCCACTCAAGACTTCATTATCTTGTGGCTTGTTACACCTAGCCACTCAACTCCTTGTCTTGTGGCTCAACAGCACTCAGCCACTTCAAGACACCACCGTCTTTCATAACCCAGTCACTCAGCCAAGGATATGCATGTTCATATATCCACAGTTTCCACTCACAGCTCTCCAAGTTTATCGCTCCAACACACCTCATGGATGAAGCATGTGCATACATCCAGTACTTCGACTCACGACCCACCAAGGCTTGTCGCACCTAGGCACACTTCAACCTCAGGGTTCATGCACTGAACCTAAGGAAACTTCAGTATTTGTCATCCTCAAGACTCTTGAGTTTGCACCCTATCACATAGTGACAGGTTGCGACAATGAAGACAAGGAGAACTAATTTGTGGTGTTGAGCCCATCTTGTATTGCATGTGTTTCTGGGTTTGAAATAGATCCAGTTGTACAAGACCGCATACCACAGAAAATGGAGAAAGAACCCTCATGCAGGGCCAGGCAAAAACTGATGTTATAGGTTGATTGGGGCATTAAGTACAAGGCTGAGGTGAGCAGCAAGGAGTCCTCGTGGTGCCAAACTGCAGTTTATTTAAATTGTCCAAGGGTCTTGGGTTAAGGACTCAACTTGCTCTGCTCAATAAAATGTGTGCCCCTAATTGACACCTCAACATCACTCCTGTGAGTTATGCCTAGCCAGGCTCAAGCTCACTGCATCCACTGTAATCAGGTATTTGGTGTCCACCAGGTATATTGACACCTGGCCAACTGTTGTGAGCCACCCGAAAGTGCCTCACCAAACCTGGATTAAAAACCATGACCTCCCCATTTGTCAGTCACCTGAGGCAGTAGCAAACTTGGCACCTTAATTTCACTCCTGCTCCATGTGACCTGGGACTTAGTGTGTGGCACCTATTAACATTGGGTGCCATGCATATACTTACATAAGCATTCCTTGCCTGACATTCTCTACCTTGAGACAAGTACTATGACTCATATGCTCCTTCCTATTCACTATAGCTGAATCACACTTGTATGACTCTTCGTATGACTCACATACATGTATGGCTTGCCTGTACTTAGATAGTATATATACAGTGGAAAGCAAGCCTGAGGACCCCAGCTTGCTTTTACCTCATCATCTCACCTCCAGAGAGAACAATTAAGTAGCAGCTTCCAACACCCCTCCTTCAGGATTACCTTTGCCATGAGATACTTGAGCAGTATCTGAGTACTTTGACCTAAGTAGTTGTGAGGACACGTAGCCACAAAACGGGTCATGCCACAAGAAGTACTCTTATGACAGGAGACTTCTGTCAATAAGTCATCAGTCATGAGGACCTTTGAGTACTGTGTAGACTCTCATCAGAGGTCTGCAACACCAACTATTAGAACTGCCTTCATGAGCTTGAGCTCCAGTTTACCCAGGCCAACTTGGGCCCTGATGACAGAGATACAGGTTTTTGTGTGGGCTATGGCAATGGGGAAGGTACATGCTATATTCTGTTCCTAACCTGCTTATTGGCATGTCAGCACCAGCCCACCCAGCTATGGAAGTAAATTTAGAAGATGCTGACCCAATTGTGAATGGTGCTGGCACACCTTTTGATGATGATCTCCCCACCTTGGAGGGGGTTGTCCTGGTTTTGGACAACACTGTCCAAGCCCCTGACTTCACCGCCCCCCCTTCAATGGTGCCAACCCAGCTTTGGACAATGCTGGTCCATGCCCCAATGACACTGGCCCAGTTATTTGTGATTCTGGGTTGGGGTTAGAGAACACTGACATTGGCACCCTGTTTGGTAGGTAGCAACTATCCTGCTCTGCTGCAGCTGCTCATGGCTCATACTGAAGCTCTGGTGGACAGAATGTGTCATAACCCCCCTGTTGCAATTGATTGTTGGCATGGTCCTGCTTACAAGGATATTGTCATAGATGACAGTGTGTGTGACAGTGATGACAATCCACCTGTCAATGACCCACAGTGATCCCAAGTACAGCAATTGGGATATGTTGTCTGACCTTGACCCTGTCAATAAGCCCTGTCTGGGTGACCAACCAATGCATGAGATAAAGATGTCATGCTGGAATTCCACATGCTGGAATTTTGGCATTTGCAGGAACAAATTCCTGTGATTTTCAGCATCACAGGAGTGGGAGCTGGTGCTGAATTGGGAAAAAAGTGTCAAAATTCAGGTGGGAAGTTGCTGAATTTCAGCACTGAAGTGCTCAAAATGTTGGTGGATTTCAGTGCCTGTATTCCTTCCAGAATTTTTACTAATTTACTGGGTGAATTGTGAGGCAAAAATATCCCCTAGACATTCTTCATCCTGAAATTGGGAGTTTGGACTCTGTTCAAAACCCACCACAAATTAATGATAACAGGCTAGAAAAATAGAGAAAAAGTCACAGATTCAGAATATGTAACTCTGATCTACAGGAAAAATCAGGAAGCTGGCCATATTCTTATTGCTCACAGTCCATTCAACAATTGATTTCTCTTTGTGTTATGTAATGCATACATTAAGAACTACAGAAAAGTCTTCACTAAGACTTTGTTTCTTCGAAAGACAAACAACCTAACCTAACTTAGGTTAACTAAGGTAGCAATCATAATAAGGGAATTTTTCTGATATTATTAGCATTTTTCCCAAGGTCAATTGATGAGGAAATGGCTGAGACATGAGATCTCACCCCTGACCCCTAATACAGTCATTCCCCCCTGACTTAGCTACCACTCTGTGGATGGTCAATACTATATTAGGAGGTTCTCTGACCATTTGTGGAAACAAATAAAAGCATTCTAACAGCTAGATAAAGAGTATGATCAAAGGTCACCTGACCCAGGAACTCCCTTATAGGGATGAGACATATACTAAAAAGGCAAAAGACTGAGTGCCTCAACCAGATTACTTCGGACATACATCCCTAAGGACAATCCTCAGTTTTCTAGCAGCACCAAATCTTTATTACCCCCCAAATGCCCACAAATAATAAATGTGCTAGCAGAGGATTGAACACAAGTCAATAATCTGTTTGCAATATGAACCCCTTGGAACCCTATAGGGCCCCTCACTGAAGTGTTCTACCAGCTAAGCCATTTGGCCATGATTATGAGCTTCTAGAGTTCCCTCATAAGTGTATCATTAGTAGGAAAACCCATGAGAAGAACTAGGAGTAATGGATTAGCTCCAGAAAAATAATCCTACTAAGGAAAGTGATAGTGCTGAATCCAGCTGTGCAATCTGTTTCACAATCGGACTGCGGGATTGAGTCAAACATGAAGAGATCCCAGATTATGGTTATGGATGGAACACCATGAGGCTCTTTCTGACCAACTTGAGCAGCCCCCAGTGGGGGCAGAGCAGGGTCTCGTTGTTGACCCAGAGGCAGCCCCACTGCTGCCCCGTGGGGATGTAATTGAGGTTGGCAGTAAGGTCGAGGCCTCGGGCGTAGTTCCAGGCCTCGTTGAAGGTGGTGCATCCAGCAAGTTTCTTGAGCCCCTGGTTGGAGTGCAGCTGCACAACGTCATGCACTGTGAGTGCGGACAGGCAGGGTTCAGCAGTGGCAGTAGTGCTGACAGCACAGGTGGCCGCGGCAGGGTGGGTGTTGTGAATGGGGGCCATTGTAGTTCAGTTAAAAAGGGGTTGGGTGAGATAAGTGTATGTGAGCGGGGAGTAGTAGTGGTGGCTTGGTAGCTGGTGCTGAGGTCCACTGCTCTCCCCCTCTCAACTTTATCCCCTTTTGTATGGTAGTCTGCAGGTGTTGGCGCTCCTGGGTGCCTTCGTAAGAAATCCTTCATGACTTGGTCAAGTCCAGCTATCTTGGCCTGCTCCATAGTGTCCTCTAGTGAGTCATATCCCCTCCACCTGACTTGGTAGTACAGCCCATTCTTCTGTTGTTCCCATGTGACGATCTTCTCAACTTCAAATTGCTCCTCCCTGTCCTCTGTTATGATTGGCAGAGGCTGGGCTTGGAATCGCCTAAAGGAATCTTCCTTGTAAGGTGTCAGTAGCTCCACATGGAAGACATCATGTATGCACATGGTCTTCAGAAGCTCCAGCCTGGATGCATGCGAAGAGACCTTTTCGCCAATGGTAAAAGGTCCTGCTCTTTTGTCATCGAGCTTCTTGGAGGGTCGGTGGGTCCTTATGTTCTTGGTCAGGAGCTGTACCTTATTGCCCACCTGGAATTTCATTTTCAGTGGGGATTCCTTGTTCGGTAATACTCCATAGAGGCCCAGGTCTCATCCCAAATAGAGCGCATATAGTCTGCCATTCTGTTGGCCTCTGGTGCTTCTGTTCTTGTGTCTGAGATATCCCATCTGGGGTTCCTTCCATAGACTGTTTCGAAGGCCATTCTTCCAGCAGTCCAATTGACTTGGTTGTTGTGGCAGAAGTCCACAATAAGTAGCCATTGTACCCAATCATTCTGGCCGTAGTTGCAAAAGGTATGTAGGTAAGCCTCCAGCCATTGGTTGGTCCACTCTGCCAATCTGTCGGTTTGGGGGTGGAAGGCAGTGGAGAATCATGGCTCTTCTCTGATTTGTTCATACAGTGCCTTCAGGAAGTGGCTATTGAAGGAAGGTCCTCTGTCAGAGATAGCTACCTTTGGTATCCCATGATGTTTCCATACTTCCTTGATGAGGATCTTTGCCACTCCCTCAGCCTCAGTTGATTCATTGCAGGGTATGAAGTGTGCTTGTTTGGAGAATTGATCTACAACTACCAGGATTCTGTTGAATCCCTCCGATTCGGGCAGCTTGACAATAAAGTTGTAGTTGATTTCCTCCCATGGCTCCTGGGGGAGGTTGATGTTCTTTTGGGGTACCGCCTGTTTCAATCCCTTCACCCAGTTACATGCATTGCATTCTTCAACAAATCAGTTGACCTGTGTCTTCATTCCTGGCTAATAGTATTGCCAGCTAATAAGCACTGGGTGGTCTTTTGGTCTAGTACTTTTTGGAGCAAAGGTTTCGCCCATTTAGAAGCTTCTCCTTCAGCTATATTTGCTAGGGTTGTTTTGACCTTTCATACCTGGTTGAAGGCTTGGGGATAGTCACCAAAGTAGATCTCCATTTTCATAAGGAGGTTTTCGGCTACTTGTCCCCTTTTTCCTTTAAATGGCTCCAGTTTCTTAGCTTTTGCTCCTTTTGGTATTTCTCACTCCGACTCTGGTCAGCGGGTAGAGGATCGTAGCAGTGCAAATGGGGATAACTCCATCCTTCAGCTATGTATGGAGGAGGCCCTGGAATGGCTTCTTCTTCTGGAGGGATTCCATTCTATCTGGTTCATGCGTTTGTCTAACCCTTGTATCATTTCGTTAAGGGTTTCTGTTTGTTCACATATTTGTTGGACCTCCTGCCTGGTTTCGTTGACAAGTCTTGGTAGGTCATGTAGCAATTGTTTGATTTGCTTGATTCTGGGGCATAGGTCTTGTATGATCCCATGCATATGGTAGGCATTGGTAGCGGCTGCGTTTGCATCTCATACTGCTCCTCCTAGTATTAAGTTGAGGGCTTCTATTTGTTCGTTTTGTTGTTGTACTAGCTGGGCCATTTGTTCGCTGAGCCCTTCTATCCCTATTGCTCTCGGGGTAATGAGGGCTCGGATCTGCAGGAGGATGTTTTCATTGATTTGTCACTCCATCAGGGTGTTGAAGACTGCTATTTCCACTGGGTTCCCCATAGCTGCTCCTCCCTCAGGGGCTGGTGCTGGGGGTAAGTATGGTGGAGCCGCTGGCTCCTTGATTTCTGCTGCTGGTAGGGAGGTGCAAGGTCTCCTTGGTACCCCTCCTTCCTGTAGTGGCCTGTTTCATACCCATGTGCAGGAGAGTGGGTGTAGTACCTCTGGTTCCCCCTCTTCTTCTAATTCTGACACACTACTGTCTGTAGGTGTGTGTGATATGGTGGCTGGACCTGGTATGGTTCATCATCTGGAAGGTCTGGGGGTTGCGTTTCTAGGTTCCTCTGGTTGCGCAACAAGAACTATTGTGGGTTCTTTGGGTTCTGGGTCGGGTTGTGGTTCTGGGGTTCTGGGTATTGTGACTGGGTAGCTCACTGATATGGGCTTCTGATATGTCTTGCTCTAGTAGGCCTCCTGGGACTGATCTTCTTGACACCTGAGAGGCTGTTTGTGACAGGATTACTGCTTCTCTTGGGGGGGGTCTAGAGGCTGCTGCCCTTGGTGGGTTTCTCCTTGGTTCTTCTTGCTCAGCCATTCTTGTGCGTACTCCGGTGGCATTAGGTGGTACTCTTTCTTACCGATCTTCTGTTGTCCTGGTGGGTTCCAGAACTCATGTTCCTTTGGATTGCTTGCTTTTGTTGGGTTTGTGTTCCTCGTGATGTAGGCTTGTTCTCGCAGTGTTACGAGCCTTCACCATAGGGTCACTAGTGTGATGCGGAGGTTCCTTTAGGTGTGGAAAAATAGGACTAGGGTCCTTAACAACCTTTAGACAATAGACAAACACGACGTACGAAGGCTTGTAGTCCAGCCATGAGATGCTCTTTGACTTGGTGACGATATGCCACAAGATACGAAGGGTGGTCGGGTGGCTAAGTACCTTTAAGCCATGAGACCCTTGGAGGAAGAGACTTTAAGTGGGAGGGTTGCTAACCCCTTAGTGTGAAGGTAAAGTGGGACAAGGTGAGAACAAGCTGGTCCAACCAGGCTTGTTCTCTGCTATCTATATACTACGCAAGAACAGGTGAGTCATCTATCTATGACAGTCAACCACCATTCCAAGGTGAGTCAACCAGATGAGTCATTCGTACAAGTGTGAGTCAACCGCCATTCCCAGGTCAGTCAACCACCAAGCACAGCCAAGCCATGAGACGAAAGGGGGCTGGAGGTGCCCAAGGAAAAAAAAGGAAAAGAGAAAGTTGGGGGCTGTGTGACAGCTCACAACAGGCAGATGCACCAAGGATTTTGAGGGTACCGGTGTTTTCAACTACGGCAACTACCCCTGTCTGCACAGAAACGCCCAATTCTCAACTGGTCTACTCACATGGCACGTTGCCTGATTTTAGGGTCAGAGGAGTATTAATGTCCTGTATCTCAGTTGTTCATGGATAGAATTTTGTGATTCAAACTCCAGTCAAATCTGTGATGTCATGTGTGCCAGATGGTCACAAGGGACTGATTTTTCAATGGTCCCTTGTGTGGTGATTATCTTTGGTCATGACTGCTAATGGACAATGGCTGTCATGATGGTTTGTTTTTGATGGAAGCAAATTACATAATCTACCCCACACGAGTCCCTGACCTACACTTGCTATGGTAATCCAACAATGATTGCTCATCTTCAGCACCTCCAGCGCTCTGCGGCGTCTGTTCTGGGGCTGTAATTCATGTCTTGATTTTCGCCCTGATTAAGCCATCTGTTCAGCAGGCTTGCCTTGTTTTTTTTTGTTTTTTTTTGTCTTGCTCATACCTGTTTGGGTGTCTGTTCTGGGGCCTCAGTTGATGCACAGCTTGAGCAATATCAGTGTGCCAGCTATTCAAGGGGCCACAGTTCAACTTCGGTTTTAAGGTACCTGGTGTCTGTTCCAGGCCACGGCTGATCTTTGCATTGAGGTTCCAGCTGTCTGTTCTAGGGGCTGGCCTCAGTGGTTTATCCCGTTCATTTGACTGTTTGTGCATCCGTTCTGGGGCCTCAGTTGATCCACAGCTCGAATAATATCAGTGTGATGTCTGTTCTAGGGGCCGCAGTTCGACTTCAGTTTTAAGGTACATGGCGTCTGTTCTGGGGCCATGGCCAATCTTTGCATCAAGGTTCCAGCTGTCTGTTCTAGGGGCTGGCCTCAGTGGTTTATCCCATTCATTTGACTGTTTGGGTGTCCATTCTGGTGCCCCAGTTGATATGTGACTCGAATAATGTTGGTGTGCTGTCTGTTCTAGGGGTCACAGTTCAACTTTGGTTTTAAGGTACATGGTGTCTGTTCCGGGGCCATGGCCAATCTTTGCATTGAGGTTCCAGCTGTCTGTTCTAGGGGCTTGCCTCATTCATTTGACCATTTGGGTGTCCATTCTGGGGCCTCAGTTGATATAAAGGTTTGAACAATGTCAGTGTGCCATCTGTTCCAGGGGCAGTGACCAATTATTCCATTGAGGTTTCTGAGCTGTCTGTTCCAGGGGCTCACTTTTTTTTTTTTGTTCATTTGAACCTTAGGTGTCTGTTCTGGGGCCGTGGTTGCTCGAACGACACCTTAACATACAGTCATTTGACGTCGACTCTTGGATGCATGGCATCTGTTCTGAGGCTACAACCAATACTTGCATCCAGGGATCCCAACCCGTCTGTTTGAGGAGCTTGCCTAGGTATGTTTTTTGGTTCATTGAAGCTTTTATGTGTCTGTTCAAGGCCACAATTTAGCTTCCTGATGGATCACCTATGGCCATTTGTTCCCAGTACTCGTTAACCAAGGGAATTTCATGTGATTAAGCTGTGAGTCATGGCCACCTTTTCAGGACTTCCAGTATGGATTGACAACTGATGTATGCACATGCAAATATGAATCAAAATGGTGCTTTATTATGGACAATTTACTAACTTACCAGGTGAGTCATAATGCCATAGTGCCAATGGCACACAACATGTCAAGGATTCAAGGGGCAAATCTCAAGCTGTGGCTCTGCCTCAAGTGTGAGGTAGTGCTGAAGGTCCTGATCCATCTGCTAGTGCTGTGCAGCAGGAATTTGGGCAACAAGAAGCAAACATGGGGGCGAGTAATTCAAACATTGGTATAATAGTGTCACAACTACAATACAACAATACTCATGTCTATTTGTTTTCTAGTTAAGCGCTATGACAATCTTGCTTCTGACTCCCACCGAATTCCCACTGAAATGTCTCGAAATAAACGAAAAGTCACAAACACTGCAACTAGTCCAAGCAAGGCAATTATCATGTGGGATTTTGATGAAGATGATCAGCCAGTCAAGAAAAAGTCCAAGCCACATGCATCCAGTGGTCTGGCTGTAAACTTGTTAATAGATCCTGACCATCGGTTCAACTGGGATGCTTCGCAGGAGGCCGTACAACTGGATTTTGTACCCCCTGAGCCTGAGTTTCATGGTCTGGACTTAGATCTTGATGAATTTGGTCTGGCAGATGAGAGTATTTCATCTTCTGGTCATAAGATGGTATTGTGTTTCATTTTTCTCCCAATTTCACCATGTGGCAAATAACCCACTTTTCAACCAGACCCCAAATAACCTACTACAGGAATGGCTGGATGATTATTGTCATCAATATCTTGATACCATTTTTGGCTTGAGTGCTGCGCCAAGGTCTGGCCAGTGCGATCTCTGCAACAAAAAGGTGGTGGACATTTACAGGTGCTCTGGTTGCCTGGCAAATTGGCATGTCTATTTACCCTGTTTATTGGCCTCCCAATCATTACTTCCAACACACCGCATCGCTCACTGGAATGGCTGTGTTTGGGAGGACAGTTCTCTTTTTGACCTTGGGCTGATTGTTTATCTTGGACACTCTGGCTCTCCTTGCTCGGAATGCACCACATCCAGGAGGCTGCTTGTTGGAGACACCACTGGTTCTCATCATATCAAGGTGGCTTACTGTGAACACCCTAATTCTGCCCTGAAAGCTCTCCAACTACTGGCTTTCGGGCTGTTTCCTTGTTCACATTCCAAGACTCAAACCACATTTACTTTGCCATGCCTTGAACGGTTTGACCTTTTTTCAACCCTGGGGGGGATAAGCAGTCAGAGATACTACGATATTCTGGTTAAGCTTACATCTGCCAGGTTCCCTGAGGATGTTGATAATTTGTATTGAGAGTTACACTGGACCTACCGCCAGTACTGGCACCTTAAAAATCTCAAGCGAAGCGGTGTATGGTTTGAGAAACACACTCTTGAGAAAAACTTTGGTTATCATTCAGTACTGTGTGTTGCATGCCCAGCCCCTGGAATGAACTATGACCCAGACACTGTGCCTGCTGAGTGGCAGTGAGTTACTGTTATGTTATTGTCATTAAGAACACTCATTATTGATGCATCAATTTAGGGAGTATTTTTGGTCTTGGTTCTCATTGGATGGTAATTTTGCAAACAGTAGGAAGAACAAGAGGGTAGATAAGGATGACATCTGCTTATCAGAAGATCTCCAATACTATGTCAAACATGCACCATATGAGGCCTGGGCCAAGGCTGGAGGGAAAGAGTGGAAGGTGAGCCAGCTTTAGTTCTGGATTGATCTCAATCATGCCAATCAAGCACACAGAAAGGCGAAAAACCAGAGTGCGACAACCACAAGGCAGGTCAAAGTGATACATACAGAATATGGGGCAGTCTTGACGTCACCGGAATTGGCCTGATCACATGCGCAAGGCATACCTGCGCTCTCCCAAGGGGCCTTGTTGATTTCTATGGGGAAGAAAAGTAAGTGAATGCACTCTTTGGTGTGTTGGTGGTAGCTAATGTATGTAGGTTCTGTTTTGTTGACTGGGCATTTGTGTCCATGGTGCTATTCAAACTAAACCAAGGTCCACACACATTTGGGGTGACCTATGACATCTTGTGCCAATGGATCAAGAACCTACTTGCCAGAGCTCTGGACTTCCCTCCTGAAATTGCCCTTCTGAAAGTGGTTGGAGTGATCCCCAAATGGCATCTCGTCGGGCACAAGTTATATGCCATATCCGTTACTCACTGAACTTCTTGAAATACTCTGGCAGAATTGTCGCGACCCTCTAAGGAGTCGTGGCTGGGGATGGTGTAGCAGGTGGCGGAGGCAGGAACTGGTGGCAGCACGCACCAAGGGAGGCCCTGAAGAGCGTCGAGGTCTTGTGGCTGGCCGAGAGAGTCTAGGTGCTGGATTCCCAAAGGGAGATCCCAAACTAGTCCTTGAAGATGTGGCGAGCTCTTAAGTCAGAGGGAGGGGACTCCTTAGAGAGGATGTGTGACGAGACAGAACAAGCTGGGGAACCCAGGCTTGTCTGCTGCTGTATATATACTAGACGAAAACAGACGAGTCATCTCTCTGCGCCAGTCAACCACCATTCCAAGGCGAGTCAGCCGTAAGAGTCATCTATCTAAGCCGTCCGTCATCTGCCAGTCCGCAGCCACACGTCATGAGACAGGAAAAAAGGAGAAAAGAGGGGGGTGCCATTCATGGCTTGTGACATTTGCCCCCCTTTGTGCGAGCCCTTGGCGAGAGTCGAAGTCAGGCGAGCACAGAAGAAAGAAGAGAAAGGAAGAAAAAAAAAAAAAAGAAAACAGGAAAGAGGAGATGGGGACTATCTACACTTTTGGGGGCTACATTATCCAGGGCGCATTGTAGCAATGACTGGTTACCCATTTCTACCTTAGGGGGCCCATACTTGGTTGGACTCACTCCGCATGCTCCTCGAACGTCTCATCAAGACGTTCCCAGGCTTCATACTGCTCTTCCCATCCCATGTGTCGGTTCCAGGAGTATTGGTCGAGCCAGTCAAAGAACTGGCCTTTGGACATGCCCTTCCTGAACAGGAGGTTGGCGACCTGGTCCTGTGTGAGCTCGTCAACCGGGTCGTGGTACGTTTCCGGGGTCTTGGCACGCCACTCCCGGACAGTGTCCGCGATCCACTCCTGCATTTGGTTGGTTTGCACCCACCAGGTTCCGTCGGCCTTCCATTCAAGGTCCGGGAACTGTCCCCTGGACTTTGTGATGACTCCATATACCGAATCACCAACGCATTTGTTCACGACATAGAGCTTTGTTTGCGACATCTGCCAGGTGTCATCCGGCCTCAGTCCGTCCCCCACCCACATGAGGGGTCCGTGCTTGGGGTGGTGCAGGGTGTTGCCGCTAAGGCAGCATTCGCCCCGTTCGTGCAAGGGGATGTACCAGAGGTCGCACCCGGGGTCGAGCTCCACCGCGTACTCAAGGGCGTCTGAGAAGTTGTTGACCTTTCGTGTGTCTTGGACGTACTCCCCAATTCCTCCATTCCGGAGTCGTCCACACTCCTTGGAGACGAGGAGGTAGTTGCCGCAGGCCTTGATGGTGACCTTCGGCTTGGGTCCCCACCTCAACTGGTCCTGGCTGTTCTTGTTAGCCCTTGCTCGGTGCTCCTCGACATTGCGCCCCCGATGCTCCTTTCTGGCAGGCTTGGCGACGATCGCAGTGTAGGGCTTGACAACGACCATGATGTAGTAGTGGAGGAGGCAAGGTCAAGTGCTGCGAGGGTAGTGGTGGAGGGGATGTCGTTTCCGGCTTTTCCTTGCACCTCTTTATAGTTGGCGGGTACAGGACCTGTGGGAAAAGAGCGGCAGAATTGGTGCATGACTCGCTCTAGGACCCCTATCTTCTCCGTGCATTCCATGGTGTTCTCCAGCAAGTCATACCCCTTCCACTTGACTTCGTAATATAGTTGTCCCTTCTTTTCTTCCCACCCTACGATCTTCTTGACTTCGAACTGTTCCTCCCCCTCCTCCGTGATAACAGGCGGCGGCTGCGGTGAGAATTGTCCGAAGGAATCTTCTTTGTAAGGAGAGAGGAGACCCACATGAAAAACGTTATGGATCCGCATGGGTTTCAGTAGGTCCAGGCGGTAAGCGTGTGAAGATATTCGTTCTGTTATTGTGAAAGGCCCGGCCCGCTTATCATCCAGCTTCTTGGAAGGCCTCCTCGTCCTGATGTTTCGTGTGTCTAGCCATACCCTTTGCCCTTTTGTGTACTCTTTGGGCTCCTCCTTTTGTTCTCTCCTCTGGTGGTATTCCATGGATGCTCAAGCCTCGTCCCAGATTCATTTCATGTGTTCCGCCATCATGTCGGCTGGGGGGGATGTTCCTTTTTCTTCTGAGAACTGCCATTGCGGATTTCTACCATACACCGCCTCGAATGTGGTTAGGCCTGTCGCTGTATTCTTCTGGTTGTTATGGCAGAACTCTGCTATGGGCAACCACTTCACCCAGTCATCCTGGCTGTGATTGCAGAAGCTCCGAAGGTACCCTTCTAGCCACTGGTTAGTTCGTTCCACCAGCCCATCTGTTTGAGGGTGGTATGCCGTGGAGAATCGGGGTTCGCTTCCCAATCGCCTGTACAGGGCCTTCAGGAAGTTACTGTTGAATGTTGGTCCCCTGTCCGAAATCGTGACTTTCGGGGTACTGTGGTGTTTCCAGATTTCCTGCAGGAATATCTCTGCTAGTTCTTCCACATCAGTACTTTCCCTGCAGGGTATGAAGTGCCCCTGTCGCGAGAAGTGGTCCACGACCACTTGGATGCTATCATATCCCTCTGATTCTGGTAGTTTGACAATAAAGTCGTAGTTGATTTCCTCCCATGGTTCATTGGGTAACTCAATGTCTTTTCGTGGTATGTGCTGTGTTATTGCCTTGGCTCAGTTGCAGGTCTCACATTGATCCACGTAATCGTTGACCTGTGATTTTAGGTTCGGCCACGTGTGGCGTCTCTTGGTTAGTTCTAGGGTCCTGGCTCGGCCCTGATGCCCTGCCACTGGGGAGTCATGGTGTAAACCCAGGATTCACTTCCTGACTTCCGGGTCGTCTGGCACCAAAATAGCGTTGTCATACCATAATAAACCTTCCTTCCAGGGGTACCATTTGTATTGCTTTCGTATTGATGGAGGTAGGTCTTCCATGTTTTTAATGCTGTGTATGAGGGTTTCTAGGGATTCCTCTTCTTCCTGTGCCTCTTTGATTTGGTCTATGATGTCAATTCCTATTTCGGCCTTGAACCCAATGAAGTGTTCGGTGGCTATCATAGTCTGTTCCGGACTTGGGATCCCCTTGTGATCACTTCTCCTGGATAATGCGTCTGGTTTCTCGGATTGCTTTCCCGGCTGATATACTATTTCGAAGTTGTATGAGGCTAGCAGTCCGTACCACCGGGCATGTTTCCAGCCCATGACCCTGGCTTTGCTCCAGAACTGTAGGTTGCAGTCATCCGTATAGATGGTTATGGTCTGCTTGGTCCCCTCGAGAAGGTATCGCCAGTGAACTAGAGATTCAGCAATAGCCAGGAGCTCTTTGTTGTAGGTATTGTATCGGTGTTGGGCCTCGTTGAAACTTTTTGACATGAATGTGATAGGATGTAATTTGCCGTCCTCGTGTCGTTGGCTGAGAATGGAGCCCATGGCTGCTCCTGATGCATCTGTTTCCAGGAAATAAGGTTTGTCAGGGTTTGGATGCATTAATACTGGTTGGCGGCATATGGCTTCTTTGATCATTTTGAAAGCTTCTTCTTGTCACATGGACCATCTCCACACCATGTTTTTCTTGGTTAGGGATGTTAGCGGTTGCGCTACTGTGCTGTAGGTGGGGATGAATCTCCAATAGAAGTTGACAAAGCCTAGGAAGGCCTGTACCTGTTTCAGGGTTTCAGGTGTTTGCCAATCCCGTATTGCCTGAACTTTGTCCTCCTCCATCGATATCCCTTCTGGCGTGATAACTAGCCCTATGTAGGTGACCATGGTAATGAAGAATGAGCATTTCTCTGGTCGCGTGAAAAGGTGGTGATCCCGAAGTCGTTGTAGTACCTCCCTGACGTGTCCGACGTGTTCTTCTCTATTCTTGGAATAGACCAGGATATTGTCCAGGTAGACTATTACAAAGACATCCCTTAGGTTGTAGAAGAGTTCGTTCATGAATCGCTGGAAGACCGCTGGTGCATTTTTGAGCCCGAAGGGCATTACTACGTACTTGTAGAGATCATCTTTAGTTCGAAACACTGTCTTCCATTCGTCCCCTTCTTTGATCCGTACATTGTTGTATCCCCATCGCAGGTCGAGCTTAGTGAATACTTTTGCTTCCCTGAGTTTTTCCAGAAGGTCTTCCTGTAGCAGGATGGGGAATTGGTCACTGACAGTGATGTCATTGATTTTCCAGTAGTCAGTGACCAATCGGAGGGACCCATCCTGTTTCTTTATGTAAAAGCATGGGGTGGCTGTGGGGGAATTGCTTGGCTGTATCTTTCTGTCCTGGAGCTCCTGTGCCAAGAATTCTTTAAGTGTTTTCTGTTGGTTGGGTGACATAGGGTATGCTTTCACTGGTCGGGGTAATTCGGCACCCTCCTTGAATTCTATGGCGCAGTCGTGTTTCCTATGTGGGGGTAGCTCTTTAAATTTTTCGGCATCGAAGACGTCTGTGAAGTCCTGGAATTCCTGTGGGATAGATCCTTTCGTTATGGCCGCTTTCTTCCCTTCCAGAGTGCTCACTTCTTCAGAGCTGATAGGGATCAAGGGGTCAATCAGCTCTGAATCTGTGGTCCCCTTTCCAGGTTTGTCACGGTACTGTATCTCCATGGTTCCCCATCAGATATCTGGGTCGTACTTGGATAGCCATTCTTTTCCTATGATTGCTGGGGTATCCCCCAAGGGCATGATGTAGAAGCATTCCCTGAAGCTTTGTCCGTTTAGCTCAAAGTCTACTGTCATTCGGAATCATATTTTTTCAGTGGTTTCCTGTCCGTCTATAGTGATGACCGTTCGTGGGTACTGTAATTCCACCAAAGGTAGGGATTTCCTTCTTGCGAAGGTTATGTCCAAGAAATTTCTTGATGAGCCTGAATCGATGAGTGTTTTTACTGGGTCTGTGATTCCCTTGATCAGAATGTGTGTATGTGGTGTATTATCTGTGACCCTGATGTGATACATTTTCTTCTGACCTTTGGGTATCACCTTGCCTCCTGACATGGGTACAGGGGGCCATTCTAGTTTTCCGACTCCGAGGAGGTTGATGCTTCCTCCTCCTTGGTTTCCTGTATTTCTGCTGCTTTTCCTCTTACTGTCCCTCCTCCTTCCACTGTATTCCATTCCGTTACTCGACACGTGTCCTTCCTATGCCCCTTCTTTGCGCACTTGATGCAAAGCTTTTCGTCCATCCTTCTCTTGAATTCCTTGTCGGAGAGGTTCTTCTTCTTGGGTTGGCTCGCACCTTCTCCGGTGGTGCCCTGTCGTCCCTGTATTGCGCCACTGGTCCCGGTGTGGCACAAGTTGTCCCTTCCCCTTGTTGCGAACAGGATGTCATCTGTTTTGATTGCTAATTCGATCCATTGCTCAAGGGTCACTGCTTCCGTGTTTTGCATGAAGGTCATCCGTAGGATTTCCTTCTGGACGTTATCTTTTAGCCTGGTGCGGAATTTGTCGATAAGGGCTCATTCATCCCAGTTAAGGCTGTCCATAAGAATACAGAATTGGGAAGTGTATTGTTGTGCTGATTGCATTTGTTGAAGATGTTGGATGTCTCGTACCGCCCTGTCTTTCTTGATTGGGTCCCCGAAAACCAGCAAGAAGGCTTCCTTGAAAGCTTTCCAGGAAGCCAACGCTGTGTGTGGAACCTTGTCCAGATGTTTTCATAGCAGGGGTTTGGCCCATTGGGTTCCGTCGCCTTCCTTCATGTTGGTAAGCATAGCCGAGATCTTCCATTCATCTGAAAAAGCCCCTGGGTAATCTTTGAAGTACATTTCCATCTTCATCAGGAAAACCTCTGCTTCTTGATCGCGTTTCTTCCCTTCAAAGGGTTCGGGTTTCTTTGCTTTTGCTCCCTTAGGGATATTGTCAGCGATGTCCTTTCGTCGCACTCGGTGCTGTGTGGATTGGTGTTGTGGGGGTTCTTCGAAGACATCCATGCGAACAGAAGCCCTGCTTTCTGATCGCTTGGTTGTGGCTTATTCATTAGATATCCTGGTGAGGCAGTTGTCTATGGCCATGATTAGTTCCCTGTTAATGTTGTTGGATTCCTTTAGGGTTTTCATGGTGTTAAGTTGCTGCTTGCTCAGGGTTCGTAGGTGGGTGAGGAGGTTGGGCAGGGCTTCGAGGTGGGTGGTTATGTCTCTAAGCGCATTAGTGTTCTCCTGTATTCCTTGGAGGGCTTGTCGCACGTTGTTGGAGGCCCTTGTGGCTTGGTTTTCGGCTTCTCTTGCCTGATGGTCAATTCGTTCCACATGAGTCGCCATAGCCACCTGTCGGTTCCAGACATCTGTTAGTTGTTCCCTGAGTTGGGTTATTCCCAGGGTTTCGCCCGTTATTCACTGGACGATCTAAGGCATGAGGGGCCCCATTGCTCTTCCCATCAGGTCTATGAACAGGGCTTGCTGTTCTGCTGGGATGGCTTGTTCGGGTGCCCTGGGTGCCACATAGGGGGGAGCGGGTTGGTCTATGGCTACTTCGGGTTCGAGTAGTGCGGGAGCCCTTACGGGGGTGTGTCTTGTACACAGTTCTCGCATAGGTACCCTAGCTAGTGGGTGGATTGCTTCTCCGTCACTGTCTGACTCCTCGTTGTGTATGATCGTGGGGTAGGTCCATGACCGTTGCTCTGGTTCTAGTCTTGTGGATGGTCCGGCGGTCGGACTGGTTGGCTCGCCGCTAATTCGTACCGTGTCATCTTCCTCCAGCATTGTGCCGGGCATGGAATGGTGGGACGAAACCAAAGAGGCTCTGGAGCAGCGTTCGTGGGCTTCTTCCTCCTGATCCTCATGTGCGCTGGCTGCCACTGATGGTGTTATGCTGGGCGGGGCCGATGGGGGCCTGAGGCTGGCCAGCCTTGATCGCCACTCAGGATTTTGTCTTGGCTCTGCTGACATGGTTAAGTTCAGCAAATACCGGGGGAGTGATTTGGTAATCTGTATTCGGTAGATTCCTTTCTGTGGGGTTCCAGAAGAGTTCTTCTACCGCGTCTGTGGCGTGTCTTGGTCCTGCGTCTGACATGATAGCTTGTTCTGTAATGTTGTGACCCTCTAAGGAGTCGTGGCTGGGGATGGTGTAACGGGTGGTGGAGGCAGGAACTGGTGGTGGCGCGCACCAAGGGAGGCCCTGAAGAGGGTCAAGGTCTCATGGCTGGCCGAGAGAGTCTAGGTGCTGGATTCCCGAAGGGAGATCCCAAACTAGTCCTTGAAGAAGTGGCGAGCTGTTAAGTCAGAGGGAGGGGACTCCTTAGAGAGGATGTGTGACGAGACAGAACAAGCTGGGGAACCCAGGCTTGTCTGCTGCTGTATATATACTAGACGAAAACAGACGAGTCATCTCTCTGCA
>WSTK01000351.1:0-34558 GCA_019616945.1 Ceratobasidium sp. 414
TCAGCGTGTCGGGATGCTCGTCGCCAGACACTCGTTTGCGAGCTTCCAGTACTCGAACTTGCAGCACCTCTGCCTCCTTGTATCGACCCAGGTAACGGTAAGTGAACGCAAGGTTGTTCATGCTGGCCAGCGTGTCGGGATGCTCGTCGCCAAACGCTTGTCTATGCGCATCCAGCACTGCCAGGTCTAGTCTTTCCTTTCGGGACCATTTCCCCACGCAGTCGTACACTTTGGCAAGTGCTATTGCATTGTTTGGCCTAGGATTGTCTTGTCGTCCTAGCACTGCACTAACATGCACCTCCAGTCCCCTTTTGTATGCATATTCCGCTGAACTGTCTCCACTATTAATGGACGCAGCCAGCAAAAATGTGGTATGCTCGACAGCCACCTCCCGGGAATGAGGTACCACCGTTGAAGCCCAGTCATGCACGAGCACATGCAGAGTGTATGCTCTATTGACTTGGTCGTAGCTGATCAGTGAATACGACAGGAGTTCGGTTATTGCAGACAAGAATTCGCCAGAGTCCCAGGAGCCATTCGAATCCAGATATGGCTGAAGCATGTCCTTGATGTACGCATACACTCCAGTCTCCGCGTCGGATGGTGGGATAGGAAATCCGTAAGTTCGAGTATTGAGCACTGCACGTCGAAACAGCTCCTCGGTGATGCTGTCGTGGTACATGAACGCCATCAGCCACAATAGACGCTGTGCATGAATGCTCAGCAAGCTGTAGCTGATGTACCAAGTCGTGTACACGCTCCTCTGGTAGTCATCGACTTTGACTGACAGGTCCTGGTATCTCTCAAGAGTTTTCCGGCGCTGTTTCAAGAACATGTCGTGATATTGGACAATGGTGCACCTTGAGGACCAGATATATGCACCTGCATGAACGATAGCAAGCGCTAAGTGTCCGAACTCCTGTCAGATGACAATGATATCTCAGTTCTCGAGGTTCCCATGTGCCTGATTGGTTCGAGGGACACACCTGAAGTAATTCGGTAGCCGTGTTCTGTTCAGCTTCTGACATCTGCCCGCCTTGCACTCGCGCTGTCTTCAGGAGCAGCTCCAGCGCCTCGTCTGGGTACATGTTGAACACTCCACACTCTGGATCCGGTCCTTGTGCAAGTAGAGCGAGTTGAGATATGCGAGTTGTGATCAGAATGCTTCCGTGATCGCCAGACGGGAAGAAGCTGCGGATATCCAGTGACGGGTCGTCGGCGTTATCAAACACCATCAGCCATCGTTCGCGGTGGCTGCTCAACCATTGTATCGCATCTGTATGCGCCTCGCCTATCATCTTCGCTTTTGCAAAACCCTCAAGAGCCCTGGTTGCAGTGTCCTGAGAAGTCGCATCCACGTAGACGATGTCGGCCCATATGTCTCGAGTCTTCTGCACCGTCTTGAAAGCAATCTGTGTTTTTCCAGCGCCACCGAGCCCGTGGAGAACGAAGACACATCGTTGGTTGTCCCCGTTGAGTATACAGTTCTCTATGCGTTTGATTTTGTCGCCTCTGCCAGTGAATACAGCAGCAGGGTCGGGACATTGTTTGACGCCTGCCATGTGCTGAATCACAGGTTGAATTTCTCCGTCTACTCCAGCAGAAAACAATGGTGAGATTTAATTATCGTGGGTGATGTGCCAGACGCACCGATTTGAGTTATTGCGATAGCCGGCTTTCTCTCCCTCATAGCCTTCACTATCTTGTCTATGTCTGCATTGACCGCTGTTTGCCGCATATATGTTCGGGTATTCGCAATCACTCTTCCAAGTTGATCCCAGCTATCTTGCCCAACTGTCTGCATTCCTTGCTCGACACTCAACCGGAAGTACAGGCCCGTAGTACTCCCGAATCGCACCGCCATCTCGTGTGCCACCCGCTCGGCGTCTGTCGCAATGCTCATCGCCACTGTGTTGGGGTCTGCTGGCACGAGCATGCGTTGAAGTGGACTGGGTTCGGGAATGCGGATCGTCTCGGCATGCCCTGCCCCAATGACGACGATGCAGGATACGTGCCGATTCGGGTAAACTCGTTTGACCTCCTCGAGTGCGTGAGCGGTTGGGTTGCTGCAACCAAGAGCGCCGGCCACAAACGACTCGCGCATCGGTGGCTCGCCGACGTCAATACTCTTGAAGTGGGCTGGGTGTGCCGTTGACGCGCCGACAGCTTGCCATATCGCACAATCTGGCCGCCGGTTGGCGGATACGAGGTAAGAGCGGAAGATGGTGGGCATGCCTGCATTCATGTTGTGCTTGGACATCGCGAATATCATGCTGTTAGTAATCGGCGAGTTAGCTAGCCTCGTCTGAAACACAAAACCCGCAGCGCTCGTACGTTTTGCACCCAGGGTCTGCCTCCGCCTCCAGCATAGTCTCGTCTTTGTTTCCCGTCGCATCCCGCACAATATCCTTTAGCACCTGCTTGAGCTTCGTAGTCTTGTACTCTGTTGATCCGGCGCTTTTACTGATCGCCTTCTTGCTCGAGTACACTTCTTCGCCCAGCTTTTTGAAGCATTGAATAGCCTTATGAGTTGGCATGCGTAGTCTGCCGATCAATGCCACTATCAAACTATGACAAGGCTGTAAGAGAATGATCACACACAAAGCGGCGCCACTCACGCTGCTGTGTCGACACCAATCACAAACTCGAACCATTCGTGAAGGTCTGGTGGGTCGACCAGCTCTTCTTCATCTTGTATACGATTCGTGATTTCTCCGAGTGTCATCAGCTGAGACAACCCTTTCGCACCAGCACCCTCTACGCCATGGTTAGCGCTTGTGACATGAACTGGAACGGAAGTCCAACACACCAAGGACTAGTATCCTTACTCCCTTCTTTCTATCGTTTTCGCTTGTCATTGTATCGGAGGCGTCTGTGTATCGACGTCGGGGATGGGGGTTAGAATGGCACCCAGCAATTCTTAACTGCACTCAGCTGGCGAGGCTCGTCAAGGCTGTACACCTGTGCAAACGAGCGCCGGCGTGGTGATGCATGTGGCTGGCACAGTGCAGCCCCCTGCCACAGCCCGCAGCCCTCAAACGCCTCCAGTTGTTGGAAAGCACCGGATATGCACTCACCCCTGCACCACTCTCCATCTCCCCGGCCTCCCCTCAAACACACGCAAACTCGCAACGCAACATATCATTTCATTAACAATCTATAAATACCAAACATGCAACTCGATCCGCTTCACTTGAACAACCAACAAGGACATGACAACAGATAGGCGATACACATGATTTTACCATGAAAAACGAGCGAGCCAGATGAGATGTTGTGTGCAAAAAGGGACGATTGAAAGAATGGAAACCATGTGTTGGAAAAAGGAAGTGAAAAAGGAGGCCTCCAGGGCGAGGCATAAGAATTTTAGTTTTAGTTATGACCGGAACAGAATGCGTGAGCTGCAAGCGGGCGGGGGTGAGGGGTAGAGCTCTCCAGGGGATGCATGTGATTCCACACCCCAGCCCCGATCCGAATGTATCGATCATGAGCTCGAAGCCGCGGGGACAGAAGCCGAAGCTGGTCCGCGAACGACAGCAACCACAACGCTGATGTCTACATAGCTGTCAGCTCATGTCTCTACATGATGAAACAAGACTCACCATCAGTCTTGCCCCCCATGAAATGAATCCCCGCAGCCCGTGCCCGCACGCCAAATGGCACGTCCGCGTTGCCCCGGGCGGCCTCTTTGGCCCTCCTCGCCAAGGCTTGTGCAATCTCCTGCGTTTCCCCGATTGGCCGACCGCTCTCGCCACTTCCTTTCCTGTCGGCTCCTATGCTTCCTTTCCTATCGGGGCCTACACCTCCATCCCTGCCTGCATCCACACCCCCGTTCCCGTCTGCACCCACACTTCCGTGCACGCTACCAGCTGGCTGGGCGAACCGCTCCACGACCTTCAGCACCTCCTCGTCCCAGAGATTATCGCCCAACCCATCGCTCGCGAGGATCACGATATCCCCTGGCACGACCCTCTCCTTGATCAGCTGGGCATCGGTCCGGGGCGTCGTTGAGCTGTGTGGGCCGAGCTGGTACGGGAAGTTGAACTGTCATAAGACTGCATCAGTACAAGTCATAACCAACGTTGATGTACAGGGGTGGGTGGAAAAGGCAATGTTGATGTACAGAGACGATAACTCACACTATGTTGCATCTCCTCGCTTCGTACCACAAACTTGCCATCCCGCACAACTGCAAGCATGCAATCTCCCAAATGAGCAACGCTCAGCTCGCCATCACGGAGCACAGCAACAAGCGCCGTACTCGACCCGGCCGTGCCCGTCGCACGAAACGTGGCGACCGTGCGCTCGTAAGCGGCTTGCAGCGCCTCGAGCGGAGTTGTCGGTAATAATGGATGTTCCGATGGGGATGGTGGAGCGTTGGGTTCCGTGGAGAGAGACATGGACGACAGCGCCTCGGCTAATCGTCCGGGATGTAATGATGACTCGTCTCTTCTCCTCGGGCCGGGAGACTGTGTGTTTAGTTTCCGCGGCGTCTCGGGCGGGGTCGGGTATGCATCCCGCTCGTCGGCCCGTTTCGATGAGCTCGCTTCAGGCTGTTGTGAAGGGCTCGCAAACTCGGTGGCACAGTTGTGCATCAGCATTCTCGCAAACCGCGCCGAGTCCGCGTGTGCATGGTGTGCCCATCCGCCTACGCCGTCCGCCACGCCGAGCGCATCCTGAAACCGCTTAGCGCTAACCTCAGAAATCACATGCAAGACACCTAACTTACCGGCCGCACGAAATAACTGTCCTCGCCAACCTGAACCGACAGACCCAGGTCGTCATCCACGTCACTGGCAAGCTTACGCTTCGCTTTGGCCTTGGCAATCCCGAACGCTCCACACTCGAAACTCCACGGGATTTCCTTCTCGATTGGAGCGGACTCCTCGGCCTGCTTCTCCTTTCCTGATGTCTTGATTAAATCCCACGGACCAGGTCCAACGTCGATGCCCAGCCCGAGCGGGAACCATACCGTGTCGAGCGGGGGACACAGCCACAACGGCGGCGGGACTGCGTATGTCGGTGTCGAACTGGACAGCCACGGGGCCTGTGCCGCAAACGGAGTGGGCCCATACGACGAGGTGAGAGTCGTCGCGGGTGATCCCGGGGACTGCTCGCTCTGAGAGTGCTGGGACGGCTGTTGGTATGGGAATTTGCGAGGCGAGGGGCGTGGCGAGTGGGAAACGTCGAAAAGAAGGTAGGGAGGGTAGTTGTTGGCGATAACCGACGGTGAACAGGCCGCGGTGTAGAGAGCGCGGGCGCGCTGGCGCGAGATGACGACTGCCGTTTTAAGGTGTTGGTTCATCTCGCGAAACGGGGAATGAGAATGAGAAGAGGAAAGAGAGGGGGGTCGATACACCCAAAGGCACCTGTATCGTGTGTGAGCAGGCGGAGGGTGTGTCGAGACTGAGCCTACACGGCGTGACGCACCACGAGGATCCACTCGGGACCAATCCAGCAACTGAAGCAGCCGAGCAAAGTCTACAGCACCCAGGCAGTAGAACTATGTTTCTCGACTAGGTTTCTCGCCGAACGACCTTGATCGAACGCTGGGAGATCTCGTTTGTAGGTGAGTCTGGAACGCACTGCCCAGAAGCGCCAACAACGAGTTACGATGAAAGGAACCAAAAGCACAGAGTCTAGTGTGGTATTGTCTAGCAGCGAGTGAGTCCGGGAGGTGGGGGGACTCAGGGGTAGTGTGGGGGTGGTGGGAGACGGGAAGAGTCCCCGATGCAGCTGGCGATATCAAGAGCCCAATTTGATATCCGGCAAGCCAGCCTATGGCGATCGGCGCTGATATTCAGGACCCGCAAGACTTTGGGCCAATCAGCGTCCAATCGTTCGCACCACCCCTGTCGCCTGACCCCGACAAATTCACCCGGGAGAACACTCGATATGGCTGTGTCTACTTCTCGCATTTCTACAACTGTATCGTACACTGCCCTTTTGCCCGTACGCCCCAGACCACTAGTTTACTGGTATATAAAGTTGTACCTGACCACCAAAATATGAACATGAGCTCCCAGCTCCGAGTGGCGGAGTTGATCGATCCTTACCTTGACAACAAGTGGGGGATCGCAGAGAGTTGCGGTCCGTACCTGAAATGAACAAACAACATATTTAGCATCTATCCCAGACACAGGGTATGTCTATGTCGAGCACAGGGCAATGGGGAAGACCACACGGTTGCAGCAAGGGACATCGCCCAGGCGTGCCGCGGGTGCGACCTCCATCCAGCCTGTCATCGATGAAAGATGGCGTGGGATCGCCTCGAAACAGGCAGCAACCACGCAGAGAAGACCCGCGTTCGGCCCCTGTCCCGTATTCACGCCACATGTTCGGCTCGAAATGTATAAAAGCGTGCAGTCGGGGAGGAATAAAGAGAGCAAGGGCACCGGATAAAAGAAGACGGAAAAGGAAAGAACAAGGGACCCACCTCGCAGCGTTGTCATACAACTCGAACAACGGGATCGCCAACAACTTCATGTTCTTGGGCACAGCGAGCACCTCTGATTACCAAAGAAGAATGATCAGTGTGATGGCTATACCAGATATACCAACAGGTCACGCACTACGTTCGGGCATTTGCACCAAAAACAGCTTTTTACACTCCTTCGGCTTCGTAACGTGGGCGGGTACAAATGGGTACTACCGCAATGAGAACTCCAGTCAGCAGTGCGTAAGGGCGGAAACTATATCAAGTCGTGGAGCTGGGACTCAATCTTCGTCCCGACCGGCCACGCTAGCCGCGCTCCAATAGATAAAGTCCAGACCGCAAAGGCACACCCTAGATAGAGAATAGAATCTCAGGTGACTCACCATAAACGTCTCAAAGTTCGGCCGCCACCACTGTGCCAAACAATCTCCAATCTCCCAGTCCCCGTCCTGCCCAAGATGCTGCGCACTACCAGGCAAAGGCGCGAGCCTCTCATCTAGACGTGCCTTGAGCCCATCACTATCGTCTTCCCCAGGTTTGAGGTAGTCCCCTGGCCTGTAATTCCATGAAAAAATATCATTCGTCTACAAAAATAGAGGCACGGAGGGGGGAGAAGATGACTAACAGCTTGAAGAAGGCATTGGCGATCTGGAGCATGAGGATATGAGGGTGTCCATGGTCGTGTACGACCAGGATCCCCTCGACCGTTCGCCTCATTCCGAAATCTTCATAGTTGTTTTGGAGTCGCTGAAGGCGCGCCGAGACAGACGGGTCCTCTTCGGGTTGAGCTTCTTTCGTGCTAGGGGCGGCACATAAAATTCAGTAAAAGATATGGGGGAAAGGAAAAGGCGGAGAGGTAAAAAGCGCACCTAAACGTAAAGTTCGACAGGGGGTACCTGGAATAACAAGTTTGCTCGTTAATTTACAGTAGTAGATGCTTAAAATATATATTTACCCACAAGTTGATCGTGTTAGACATTTCGGGGGTGCTAAGAAGAGTTTTTGTGGGAATGAGGTGGCGAGAAACAACAACCTGAGGGTGGCGCTTGTTGTGCTGTTAGGTAATATTACGACCCCTGCAGGACGTGACTCTGACCACGACCACCTGAATGCCAAATGCCCAACAGTGATATCGACTCTATATATTTAGGCATACTGCTAGCAAAGTGGTTTTATATCCGCCATGCTGCCCCGTTACCATAGGGCTTTCTGTCCAGCTCGCTAGTCCCATGATGATCCATTGTCTGCCCGAACAGATCTACTCTTTGCAGACGCACTGTTCCCTGCTGCCCCGCGTGCACAACGGATTCCGTTCATAGGCGGCGAAACCCACGTGGCCCCGGAGCTCGTAGCTCACTCGCGAAAACACTATTCTGAACGCAAACGTGCGTCGTCTACCCGAACCTGCTCAGCCAACATACCTAACCTCAACAGACGCAATAGATCTCATAATCACCAACCACACTCCACCCACCTACCACGTTATCAATCCCGCACTCAGACGGTCTCATCAGTGCCAAAAATATCCCCCTCACCTTTATTAGAAACTGAAAACGGCCATCGACGCTCGCAACCGAGTTAATTGGCGCTTCCCGCCTTCTCGCTTCTTCCAACGTGCTCCCCGACCACGCGCCAACGCCTCGCGTACCCTGACATCTGGGCTTCGTCCGTATGCGCAAGAACGACTTGTCCTTGCGCACCACACGGACTTCATGGCGCGGGTGGGTTCTCTGTCGCGTCTCTTGATAACGGGAGCTATATTTGTCGTGTCTTGGGGCAAATATAAATCCTCCACCGCGGGCATACCCATCTCAAGTTCCTTGGCTCCACCCGAAATCAACATGCGCACCTCGACCCTACTCCTCCCCGTCCTCTCACTCGCGCCCAGCGCACTCGCCTGGGGCGCCCTCGGCCACCGCACAGTCGCCGTCGTCGCCCAAAATTACCTCGCGCCCGCGACCAATACTTGGGTCACCGACATTCTTGGCGACACGCTTGTCAACGTTGCGACCTGGGCGGACGACTATCGGTCCACGACGGCTGGCAAGTTCAGCTCGGGATTTCACTATATCGATGCGGAAGACAACCCACCGTCGAGCTGCTCGGTGAGCTACACGAGGGATTGCGCGGGTGGTTGTATTGTTAGCGCCATGTGAGTATCTAATTATTCGTTATGGCTACAACATGACTTATGATGGTTCCAGCACCAACTACGTGGGTGCAAGGAATAGACTTGGGGCTATTGAACGCACTAACCCCGGGCTTTTAGACCTCTCGAGTCCAGTCGACTTCGCTCTCTGCCTCGGAACGTAACATCGCTCTCAAGTTTATAGTCCATTTCCTCGGCGACGTTACCCAGCCCCTGCACGACGAGAACAAAGCCACTGGGGGCAACGGAATCTCCGTCCTTTGGAACGGAGCAACGACCAACTTGCACTCTGGTATGTCCTTCCATACACACGTGAACAATAACACTAACCTTCGGCTACTATACTAGTATGGGATACCTCGATCCCCGAAAAATATGTTGGGGGCAACACGGCTTCCTACGCCACCACCTGGGCCAACCAGATCATCGCCAAACTCGCGTCGGGTGGAGCATATGCGAGCTCCAAGGCGTCGTGGCTGTCGTGCGTCTCGCCTAGCACAGCACAGGTCCGTCGCTCGTTTCCCCCACAAACCCGCTGGTTATTAATGGTTTGGGGTGTAGACTTGCTCTCTAGAGTGGGCATCAGACGCAAACGCGATAGTGTGCTCGTACGTGCTCAAGACGGACCCGACTGGACAGGAATTGAGTGGGTCGTATTATACCGGGGCTTTGCTGCTGGTCGAGCAACAGATTGCCAAGGGTAAGCTTATAATACTTACCATTAATGCCTGTGTGCTAATTCACGAAATGCACCCAGGTGGTATCCGCCTCGCTGCGTATTTGAACACGATCGTAACCGGAAGCACCGGATTCTAAAAGCCTGAATGCTCGTGTATTATCCCCCATGAATGGCAACCCAAAAATTTCATCACACCTGTGAGATTTCTGAACCAGCCGCTTCGATATCAGACACTCTGAACGCAGAAAATAGCTGAGCCAAGGACTCAAAGCCCAATGTATTTCAAATTACACACAGACCAAACAAAGGCGCAAGCACTTGCCTAATGCAGCACCGATCGACGATGAGACGCACCGATCAAATCACGGTCTATTCTATCTTTCCTCGACCGGCAAGTGATTTTAGACTTCCCCGATGTACCAACTAAATAGGGCCCCAACTTACCAGAACTGGAAAGTTGGTAAGCCATGTTTGCATGCGGGCTTGGCCCCTCGCAGGCTATAAAGAAAACTCTGGGCACGGCCCAATCCTCAGTCCACCACGCTCGCCTCTTCCCCCCAACGCCGTAATACCTTCGCTTAACCATCACATGGTCGCCTACAACCGCTACACCGCCGTCAACTCTGGTCAACTCGGCCGCCGTGTGACGTCCGGTCCCTCGGTGCTGACAAAGATGGAGGCTCAGGTATGCATAAGCTCCCGTTATGCTATGTAGATGACGCAAATTAATTATCTTTAGACTCTCAAGGGTGACTATGCTGGGTACGACACTGTTCTTCCCCCGTATACGCCTAGGGCCGAAGCGGCCAATGAAGCACCGGGGCGAGAAAGGGAGCAAAGCACTCGGATCTCCGCCCAGCATTTCCCACGTTGTCATAAGCATGCGGGCGAAAAGGCGCAACAAGCCCCAGCGTCCATGGCCAGTCTCAAGCATTCTCCAGAAATCTATTACGAGACCGCTCCCACTATGCAGTGTGGGGGGCTATACGGTACTCGCAAGGCTCACTCCTGTCCTCCACCGGTATGCTATCACAACTTTCCTCTTTCGTAGCGTGTGTCTCTAACCGCCAACCGTTCTAGCTAGGACTCGGACTCGGACCCAATGTTGACTTCAAACACGGGCAGGCCCCGGGTATGCCTACGGAAGAGAACCTACTCATCCGCGGCCGCCCTCCAATTGCCGATCGTAGCCCCTCCCAAGCGTCATACTTTACCGTTGTGCAAGAATTCGCCAACTACACTCGGGCAAAGGCGCAGGTCGAGCTCGGCTTCGTCAAGTCGCACTGTGGTCCTATGGCACTACTCGGGTGCGGGGGGGCGTACGATCCGCCCAAGTACACGACATGGCCATTTACTAGCGGTTGCAACTTTGTTGGGGTCGAGGTGAACGGTTTCCTGTTCCAGGACAGGCGAGGGAGCGCACCGAACTATTTCGGGTACCGCTGGCTCTGAGCAGGATGGACTAAATCATTTTCTATACGCCCAGGCTGTAGTTGTGTCATTTCCTCACACTTTGTATTTCATTTGCATCACATTCTAGACGATATCCCCAATGTCCACACCCCATGGGATTATACAACCCTATTGAATACCAACAACGGTAGCACTCGCCCACCCTGAAATTAGACCTGTATGCGGGATTTAGTTTGGGAGAAAACTCTTGTTTTGATCGCTCCGACTTCGCCCGACTGTAAAATAGACTCTCTTGGGTACAAGCATGTCAAAACAGAAATGGCTATATGATACAATTTGGCCACTCTTATAAACACACCCTCAAGAACGACGTCGCACATCTTCCACGCCCCGCGTCCGATTGCGTTCACTCCGTGGTAAATCTCTATGCCCGTCTCGTTCCCTGTCCCTATCATTCCCCCTCTCCCGCTCCCTGTTCGTGGTCCTATCTCTCTCCCGCCCATAATTGTGTCGTCGAAAGTCACGGGAACTGCTCCGCCTTTCACTGGACGAGTCTGACCTGCGACTCTTATCCCGTTCCCGATCCTCCGTATCTTCATCCCATTTTCTATCCGCATATCCCCCCCGTTGACGTCCCCAAGCTTCGTGAGCGGCCCGTGTCTCCCGCTTGTTATACCCATCACTGTACCCGCCGTCACGCACACTAATCGGCGTATCCCCACCAACAGACGAAGAAGCATCCAGTGCAGCGCGGCGTCGTGCGATAAGTGCTTCGGCGCGAGCCCGTTCAGCCGTTTCGCGAGCGGTACGCTCCGAGGCGGCGTCTTTTGGCGTAGATGAGTTCGATGTGCGCGGTGCGGGAATAGGTGGGGGAAGCATGGTGCCTGGGCGAGCTGATAGTACACGAGAGCGGGCGGCAAGATGGGATTGCACGTCTGTGAGAGGATCAAGAGTGGTTTTAGAGGATACCCTAATGAACATGAGTATTGAACGACGAAAATTCGAATAAAGAAACTTACTTGGTCACGCGTGACCGACGTCCCCATCGCTCCTTCTCATTCTCGGGTTCGGCAGGCTCTCTCAACTTGGCTTCCTCGTCCGTCAAATCTTTGGGATGCTTTAGCCCCTTATCCATATACCAGGGGTTACGATCCTTCGCATCTGGCATCAGTGGCACCCCCTTCTCGAGCTCCTTCTCTTGAGCCTTGTCTTTGGTCCGTGAGTGCGAATTGTGCTCGAGCTTGCCCTGGTGACTGTACTCGAGTTCCTCGAAAAGGTTGACGTGGCCAGACGCAGCAGTCAGCGTCACAGCTCCACCAGGGCCGTTCTCCTTGGTTATAGAGGTGGGAGACGATGGACCGGCGATGAGTGGGTTCCCAGCCTGCAGGAGTCGTTCCTCCTCGCGTTGTTGTTTGTGCTTAGAGGGTTTTGCCTCTGCTTTGGCTCGTTCGCGGAGAAGGCCTATACGAGCTTCAGAGTCCTAAATGCATCCTGCTTAGCTGCTTAGCCTGTGGCGTTGACCAACGTTAACCGAGAGACTCACTGCAAGCATAACACGATCATCTTCTTGCGCCTCTTTGATTCGGGCTTCTTCCTCATCGCGCCGCACTCGTTCAACGTTGTCCGCACGGTATGGGTGGTAGGACTTGTGGTGTGCGATGTTGAGTTTACCCATGATGTGCAAAGTACGTGGGTGGCGGTCGTGGTCAAGGTCAGCGCAGAAGCGCTGGATTACGATGGATTAAGCACAACATTACAAATCATAATAGCTGCCAGGCCCGAACCAAATGTCAATCCGATATGGTGTAGTGGCTAACATTATCGCCTCTCACGCGATAGCCCTGGGTTCGATTCCCAGTATCGGAGCTTTTTGCTTAATGTTCGGTCTTAGAGTATCTTAGCTGGTAGACCGTGCAACTATTCTACTCTCGCAAGAACAAACTTCGGCAGAATTGGGATAGTAATATGATTGGCCACTATGGCATAGCGGAGAGTGGTTGACTATAGATCCAAATGTACACCGAAATAATTAGATACATGTAATAGTAAAGAAACCCTCATGATTCACAGTTTACCCAGGTTAGAAATATCAAACACGTCCGGCTAGTGGATTACTTCCGAACACTCGCCATTTTCCACAATGACGATCCTTTCTCCCCTTCCAGGAGCGACGGTTCGAGTTCTTCGCGCGCGATGCCGCGAAACCGAAGTGCATAGTCTCGACACTCTTGGATGCTCTTCTTCTGCTGCTCGCTCTGAACCACTAGTTAGCATGGGTTATTCCTAAGTGTTCGAGCCACGTACACGGAAGTCCCATGCGCGGACTACAAGCCCTGGCCAGTTGTACTCCAGTAAGCCCTTAAGGGTTCCCAGTAGATCAGCGGAAGGCGCATATGTGCCGCTTCCATTGTCGATCCACAGCTCCCAATTCACTGAATGATCGGGCATGTCCTCGCTGAAGTTCGCCCAGCCACAATCTGGGCGAGGGTGAAACTCTACATACAGGGCTCAGTAGCACGTCAGAACAACAGACTATAGACTCACCCCCAGCGTACCGCACTTCTTCAGCACATCTACTATGAAGTGCATGCTTACTCGCGAAATCGACAAAGAATGCCGCGCCGGTCTCGCTAAACCTGAATGTATCTTCGTCGATAATGTACGTATAGACCGCCGGCTTGATACGCTGTACGTGCTCGTGCGGACCCACAGCCAACGCCAGATCCGCAACAGCACCAAATTGAGCACCCGGCGGGACCCGGCCTCCTGTCGAGGTATTAGTGCGAGCGTCGGGCACAGACGGCAGATCGTCAGGTAAATGCGCCTCGGTGCACTCGAGGCTGTGTGTCTCGCCTGTCCCACGATTGCACACCGAGCATCTTGCGGGGGCTTCTGGCCCTTCTCCAGCGCCGACGAGCCGAGCTAGACCTTGTCTGTGACCTTCGTCAACCCCAGCGCGGAACAGAGACCAGAATCCTTCTGCATCATATAGGATGCCTGTCTTATTGGCTGTGGTGCGGGCATAGAGAAGGCGGTGCCCGGCGATGATAGGGGTGCGGACTGTAATGGAAAGTGGGCCGGAGAAGATGGCCTGAGCAGCACGGTAGTCTCTGTTCCAATGCTGGTGTTTGTCCCCGAAGTAGGTCTGGATTCCTTTGATGTGTATCTTCCAAGTGGAATATCGCCTGGCGGACGTCGCTCCTACGGTAAATGCTCCAACAGTAGGAGAAAGGCTAGAAAATAACGATAAGTGGCGATCAACGACATATTGATTGGAAACTCGCTGGATAGCATATCGGCACGGCCCGTCAAACATGTAAGCAGGGGCGGCGGGTGGTGAGGCAGGTTTGGATCGGATCTGGACAAAGTCGGTTAGCAACTGAAGTCACCCTTCGGAGTAAGCAACGAGGCTTACTTCAATACGGAATGTCCCACGGTTTCTGCCTAGCAAATTAGTGATAGGTATTTCCCGTTGGCCGCCAACATATACGTCGGTAATCTTGAGCTTTCCAATGTAGTCATCTAGGTATTGGTTCTCGTCCTTGTCGTACACCTTCACTTTGATGATTGCGAGCGCCGGAACTACAGCACCCAAGAGATAAGCCGCGCCACGGTTGGCATAGAAGGCGAAGCTCACCATTTCGAACCCGCCAAACCTCATTCCACTCTGGGTTCAAAGTATTGGGCAATGCTCGAGATCTGTAGCCGTGTTTGTTTGAAAGGTTACAGGTATGGTTTAAATTCACTCACGTGTATTCTATTGCATCGTCAATCTCGACACGGAAATATGGGTCACACCCAGCACCAACGACATCCATGCGAGGCAAGCCTTCCGCCGAAACAAACAGAATCTCCAAGTCCAGAGCATCCGAACCAGCAGCAGAGGGGTCAGAGTTAGAGCGTTTCACACGTCCGGTCCCACCAGAGCTAAGCGTCGAGGAGCCGGAAGAACGATTACGTCGGTGGCCATGGTCGAGTGACGTGCGGGTCGCGCTGAGTCTCGAGGGAGCGACTTCACCGACAAAGTCATGTTGAGTTGCCTGCGCTCTTCTTTCTTCAATACGTTCTTTGACGTGGTTTAGAAAGCGAGACATACTGCTGGGGTGGAGGAGAGGGAAAAGCTATACTGGAGCTGTGTGGCTTGGCGGCGTCATAATATACCTTTTGGACCCTGGTGGCTATGCGTGATGCGGAGCCCGCCCGTATTAGGTCATTCACGTGAGATGGAACGTGCCGAGCTCCGACCACAGGTTTGACGAGAGGTGTGAGAATAAAACAACGGCATAAGGATGAGTGTTTTTCGTAATAGTGATTGTACTTTGCGACATAACATAGTATAGCTGTGCGGCTCGCTTGGCGTGAGAATTTCAAGTTGTCAGCCACCTCGGGCAGCTGAGATATTAGAGCCGCGCAGCATATCCAAGGCGTCAGTTTCTCGGACATCCCACACGGCTAGGACTCTAATTTTAGCGTAATGTTCGCTATCTTTTGGATCGCTTGGCGTTGTACCAGTTTGTGCCCGAACCCCACACGCGGACTAAATTGAACAAACCTTGCAGGTGCAAAACCTAGTTGTTGGTGCTTTCATATCCTAATCTCTGGGTAGTACCGCTGTCCCAAGCAATTATTTACGTCTTGAGTGAGTCTTAGATGAGATAGACTAGAATGAACCGACTATATGTGGGGTGGATAAGGGCTGAATTCAACCGTGCGATGATGTGACCTGAACACGAAGCGTGAACGCCTTAAACCATCTTCGGGATGTTGATAGTAGCAATCTTCCAAACTTTGCCTCCTTGCTCGTTCGTAAGCCCCGAAATGGTCGTTCCACCGGAAGCAACTCCGGTGCTCCCAAAGTTGGGGTCGGCAGCATCGAGTGTGATGGTAGTATTGGTGTATGTCTGAGCGGCGATAGTGCCGTTGCAGCCATCGTCGCACTCGGTTCCGGTTCCCCAGCCTACATGACGGCTCAGTTGGCTAAAGGCTTGGTGGCTTGTGGGAGAAAGGCGCACCTTTCATATACGGACCAGAATCAGAGGTGAGCTGAAATACGAAATAAAAACGTCAATACATGCCGACAAGCTCCAAACGAGTCAACTCACTGTAGAGACGACCTTTCCGCCAATAGTGACAGTCTGAGTCCAGGTCAACTTGTTCGAGCCGAGCTTACTACACTTTGGGGTCAGCACACGATGCCTAGGCTGAATGCAAGGTACTAACTAGTTCATGGTCACAGCATCAGTTCCCTTCACAACCGCAGCCGGGCCATCAATCTGCCCGAACCAGCCAAAGACCGAGGCGCGAACACACCACTGGCCCTTGACAGCACCACACCAAGAGTTATCTGGCCACTGCTCCAACGTGGTCTGGCAGATTGGGTTCAGTACAAGCGCTTGTAATCTGACAGCTCGGAGATAGGTTCATCATACCTGGATAAGATCGCCGGTGCCATTGGACATTCCTGGCCTGTGAGTGATTTCATTTAGCACTGAACCGGGCTGTGAGGCTTGGCGGGCGCTCACCAGAGGAACAGCTCGCCGGCTTGGGAGGGCGGAGCAGTGCCTGGTACCAACGTGGTCTGAGCCTCGATGATGTTAGTCTTGGCTGGGCCGAGAGAATAAGCCCTGTTCGGGGAATTTTATCCGTTCAGTTGCTGTTGGGGCGACTGGAAAGCTTGGCGCTCACCCTCCCCAAGAATCAGCAGCGGCTAGCATGGCTGTGGAGCACAGCGCTAGAAGAGCAGGGACAGCATGCATATTGGGTGAATGGCTGAGGAGAAACGAGCTGAAGCTGTTGTGAAACTGGTTTGCTGGAGCCAGTATGCTTTTTATAGTTCCGCCGTTTGCTCAGTATGGGGTATTCCAGAACCCAAACACTACTTGCTAACTTCCAACGGCAATGTCCGAAGTAGGCACATATGGGGCTATTCGTCTAGAACGGTAGCAACGAGCGACCTAATTTCCCCTTTGGTGAACCGGCAGGAATTCTGGCGACCACATATTAAATGTTACGATTGGAGGGTGTGTTATATTAGGATTCGAAGTCGATGGTCGCATGAAAATTGACCTGATGACTGGCCCTATGAGTCCCAGGATAAAACTTGGTGAAACGTTGGCGTATTTGGGCGGGCCGGTGGTTCGGCGGGTGACAGGATTGGCTATGTAGGACTCGAGGTGAATCTATTTTAGTGGCTCAACGGAGAATGGCTGGTATGCGCTGGTGATCAAGTGTGTTTATTTTAGGAACAGAAGTCCTTGGCTTGGTATGGATACCATATCGAGCATAATTAATGAGCCAACCAGATCGTATCTAAGGTAACTTATCAGCTCGCAATTAAAAGTGCTTGGATTTCAGGTACACCGGAAAGCATTGGGGTCTCTAACAAGGAGTCGACCTAATCACGGCTGCGTGGATCTTGTGCCCTAGTGATAACGAAGGCAAGCGAGAAGCATACATATAAATTCGACTGCGGCGGTGGTGAGACGGAAGATCGTGTCCCCATCAAGCAGTCCCACCCGCCAACACCCCCCTTTTTTGGCAGCGCTTTGTCAGCCCCTGATGACAAGTGATCGACTAACCGCCGTTACTTGTAACAGAGGCAGCTTCGCCGGAAAAAGGACTTGGTTCCAGGTAAGGTAGGGACCACTCAGATGCTAGGAATCGCAAAGGACAACGCCTGGTACCGCACTTGAGATACTGTAGAATGTTTGACCCGGACTTGCATACAAATGTAACTACTTTTCAGTTGTGTAGCCTTGTTTATAGTTCTTTGACGCATGAACGCATACCAAATTGTAATACAATCGAACGGGTGCTGCTTGCAATAGCGCACCACCATTCTGGGGGGTGAAAGGAGTCACAACACGCCTTTGGGTAATAATAGGTTCCTGTTCCAAGTATTCATTCCTCGGCGTCTGCAATGACGATAGGTCAGTTCTCCTACCTTGTTGTGGCTTGAGCCACAACGAGAAGCGCATACACGTGCTCATACACTTTAAACTAGGTGCCAGGTTAACTGGGAGATATCAATATTTCAAATGAGTTAAGATATGTTCTTTTGAGTGTCTTTGGCGTGAGCCGCGGTTAGCCACACCGTCTCATCAAGGGTAAATAACCAAGTGTAATCGAGCTTCCAACAATGGTAGTATAACCTATTGTCCAGTGCATTTTGTTGCTACCCCGCGAGCCGGCTGGTCCCAGTGCATATGGTGATTGCCACTTCGACACGTTAACATAAAGAAGGTTCGCCCGATTCGGACGCAATCAACTTCTTCTGGTCGACGCGTGGCGCTTGGACCACGTGCGCCGAGCACAACAATGTACTTGTCAAATCCACGTGGGTTTGTACACCAGCCGGTCGGAGCAGTGGCTGTCACTATTGCCACAACCTAGGAGAAAACTATGACCCAAAATACAGCGACCGACAAAGGTGCAGGAGCGTCGAGGAGGCTTAAAATGAGTCGGCGTGCAGGGTCGCTCTCCACAAACACTCTACTGGTAGTCGGTCACCTTGACTTACCCACCTTACCCAAGATATCACATTTACTCACTGCGATGGATTCCGCCCACACCACCGCTACTTCCGTTCCGGCCGCTGAGCCCGCCGTCGCCGACGCACCGTGCGTTCCGGCCGACATGGACCAGAGTTCGAAGGGCAACCACTACTGCGTCATCGCATAGATGCCCCTTGCCTACTATCATCACCAGTGCTACCACAGCAATTTCGTTCCTCGCATCAGCCACTCTTTATTCTGTTCATAGTTTCGGAGTTGTATGCGCTATCATACCATGTATCAGTGGGCTGTTAGGCTGTATCGACTACGCCAGATTTAATTCACTGGGGGATTAATTGATCTCTATTTGTCCTGGCCAAACATATGCCGCCTTTGTTTGTTTGCCCATTTGTGATTAACTTAACGTTGAGTCCCAAACCGGCTTAGCCAATTTCGAAAAACAGTGATTTTGAATTGATAAGGGATAGCTTACTTGATCGCATGAGAGATCCCGGTCGCCTCGGAGGTAGATTTAATTTAGCCCAATAACTGACATTGCGCGCCGGCACCCGTACCCTAACCCTAGAGTCGCTTGACCAGACTTTTAGGAGTGAGTTAATCAATATCTTTTTCCATACGAGCTTGTGCTGGCTGCTTGATAGGACGGGCATCATCAGGGCGCGACAAACGCCCTCGATCAAATTCCAGGTTTATGAACAAAGGGGGACCTTCACTTTACCACCACCGCCGATTTTGAAGACCTCATTTACAAACTACGCACCACCTTCCAGCGCAAATCCTGTGTTTCCTGACGAGTCAAAGCCTAGCCGAGCGGCGCTATATCAGGATACGATGACCACCCAACAATCACCAGGGAGGATGCAGGCGTATCTGAGTACGTTCAAGCCAACTCCAACGGATGGCAGAGAAACGGCTACGTCTCTCGCCCAGGTAAATCACAGATTTACCTTTTAATCGCTAGTAAATCACGCGTTGGGATTCGCCAGTTTGACACAGAAACAGCAATTTCGGACCTTTTTCTTGTGCTCAAGGATCCTTCCGAGTGAGGCGTTTACCAACAGGTCTGCTTAAGTTGCTGAGATTGACGCTGTATACAATACCAGTGTCAAACTCGATCGCAACATGCACGCCCGATGGGCGCACACTGCGCTCATGCAAGGCCTCCCAGGGCGCTATACAGCGCAGGACGCATCCCAGCCGTGGCTTCTGTATTGGGCCTTACAAAGTCTCACTTGCCTTGGGGTTCAACTTGATACCACGACTAAGCAACAGTACGTACCTCGCGTTTTTGTCAGTCGCTTAGGTTTTATCCAGCCCCTGGCATAGTGCTATCGACACGATAATGGCATGTCAACACCCCGATGGCGGGTTCGGTGGCGGACCAGGCCAATTACCACATTTGTTACCTACCTATGCCTCTGTTTGCGCGCTGGCTATAGTTGGTCGCCCTGGAGAAAATGGGGGATGGGATCAGATCGACAGGTGTGTAAACATTTATATTGTTTATATATCCTTTCTTGTCACGCATTGATCCCGATCCCGATCCACAGACAAAAAATTTACGAATTTTACATGCGAATGAAGCAGCCTGATGGGTCGTTTATCGTCAATAAGGACGCGGAAGTCGATGTTCGGTGAGTGGCTGCTGTCTAACCCGAGCCTTGGTCTGGCTTATACGCGCTTGTAGTGGGACGTATTGTCTATTAGTAACGGCCACCCTGCTTGACATCCTCACGCCGGGACTTGTCAAAGGGACGGCCGAATTTTTGCGCAGCTGCCAGACGTACGAAGGGGGCTTTGCGTCGTCTTCACACCCCTACTATAGTGCAGAGGATGGTGAGCCCCAAGTGTTGTCCGCCGTTCGCCCGACATTGGGGGAGGCGCACGGTGGCTACACTTCGTGTGCAATCGCAAGCTGGATGTTACTGCAGCCACACCACAAGCCTGGAGGTGGGTTACATGCTGCCTTTCAAACGTAAACAGACGGTAACAATGAACATAATAGAATCTGGAGTCAACGTCAAGAAGCTGGTTCGGTGGGCTGCTGGGATGCAAGGATCGCCGATAGAGGGAGGCGGGTTCCGTGGGCGCAGCAACAAGCTCGTGGATGGGTGTTACTCGTGGTGGATTGGAGGGCTAGAACCCTTGCTTCTGGAGCTCCTTGGAAAAGGGAATCAGGAAGGCGAGACAGAGGTGGTTAGTTATGTCACGGAGGAAGAAGACAACGAAAGTGCGTGGTCCGATTGTGATTGTTGGTGGTCTGGTTCGTCCGTGCGATCTCGAGTTCTGACCAAACTATTATAGATGGACCGACTGTGCTCTTCGACAAGACCGCTCTTCAACGTTTTACGTTGGTTTCCTCTCAAATGTCTTCGGGCGGACTGCGAGATAAGCCCGGAAAGTGCGTGTATGGATGTTTCACTCACCGAACTGTTCACTCATGTTCGGTTTAGGCCAGCTGACTTGTACCATACGAACTACAACCTCGCTGGACTTTCTACGGCACAACACCGAGTTTACCGGTCTTTGGTCACGGAGAAGAAGCTTGAAGCGGCATGGCAAAGCTCAACTGGCCCCGTACTAGGCGGCGTTGAGGAATTGCGGCGAGTTACTTGGGCTCGAGCTTGTGCCTGGCAGGAAGACGAAGGCGCGCATTTTTATCTTGGCGGAGAACAGAACCGTGTGGTAAGCTGGTTAAATGCGTCCGGCTTGAGGTCCATCCTCACCGCTTAGCTCTAGAACGCGACGCATCCGCTGTTCAACCTGACGGTATCACATGCGCGTGGAATAATGAACTATTTCTACAAGCAAAAGGGCTTGTAAAATGGGAGCTATGTTGTGCGATCTCAATTATCCGTATTTTGCTGAGCCAAGTTGAATAAATGTTAAAAGCTGAAACTTTTCCCAGTTATGGCAAACCTCGCCCACAATCGCCAGGAACTGAGCTGGGATAGGTTTCTGATGTTTGTACACCAGAGTTGCATTGGCTAGTTTATGGTATTCCAGTCTAGCTCGCGGGGGCACACAAAGACGAACCGTCATGAGCGGTCTAGGATGATAAGCTAGCCTTCGGTTGGCCCTTTTCTGTAGGACGGTGCAACAAAAGCTCCGATACTGGGAATCGAACCCAGGGCTATCGCGTGAGAGGCGATAATGTTAGCCACTACACCATATCGGATTGGTATGCATACCTCCAGGATATCTGGGCCAGTTCTAGTATACTGAGGGCGAAAAGAGTGATAAATGACTATCAATATTTAACCATGATATATTTATCTTAGGCTGGGGCGGGCTGCGGTCGTGACTAGATCAGCTCTTGATTTAGCCGTTTTGGTGGCAGGAGGTGAGGCTTTGTCACGTGCCCTTGTTTAGAGAGACGCGTCCTTGTCTGATTCCCATCCATCCCCCCACCACTACTTGCTTAACAAAATGCTCGAAGCGCGTCTTGAACAGGCTGTGATTCTCAAGAAACTCCTGGATGGTAAATGAACGACGGTTATACGCGTGTCGCTGTATTTCTGACGCGTCGAACATTCTACAGCGATCAAAGAGCTTGTTTCTGACGCGAACTTTGAGTGCAATGAGGAGGGCCTGGTACGTTTCCGTCTCGAGTCGTAGCTAGCTTCGAGCCTATGTGCTGAGATTGGTTCGATCAGAACCTCCAAGCGATGGATAACTCGCACGTCGCGCTGGTCGCTGTCAGGCTTGATCAGGATGGGTTCGAAAAGTACCGCTGCGACCGTCCGATGCCACTTGGTGTGAACCTCGGTTCGCTCACCAAGGTTCTCAAGTGCGCCAAGGACGACGATCGAGTCACGCTCAAGGCCACTGATAACGCGGACGTGCTCAACCTTGTGTACGAAGCGCGCAGTACGTCCCCTATCTCTCGGTTTGAATTCTGCTGATCTGTCTGCAGATTCTGATAGAATCGCTGAATATGAGATGAAGCTCATGGAAATCGATATCGACACGCTCGGCATTCCAGAGACCGATTACGACGCGACGGTGGTGATGCAGTCGGCCGAGTTTGCGCGTATCGTGCGGGATCTTAGTGCCCTTGGCGAGTCTGTTAAAATTGAGGTCACCAAGGAGGGCATCCGGTTCTCCGCAGACGGGGAAGCTGCGAACGGCAGCGTGTTGCTCAAGGCCACCGAGAGCGCACGAGAGCGCTACAAGGATATGGACGATGCCACTAAAAAGAAAGTCAAGGTCAAGAAGGAGAAGTCTGACAAGCCTAGGAAGCGCAAGCGCACAGACGAAGATGTCAAGATGGAAGACGGGGAGGAGGAGGAGGAGGAAGACGACGGTGGAGCAAAGGGTGGGTTGTTTAAGCCTGGCTCGGACGGCGAAGAGGAAAAGGAAGATGATGAGGAAGAGGGCGGATCTGACGTCGAGGAGGAGTCGGATAGCGCATCCAAGAAGCGCAAGCGCTCCTCTCAGTCCAAAAAGAAGGGCGACGAGGGATCCGAGTCGACGGGTGGTGTGATGGTTGAGCTCAGCCAGGGCGTGAACTTGACGTTCTCGCTCAAGTACCTGGTCAACTTTTCCAAGTCGACGGCTCTGGCCAATCATGTTACACTCAGGATGAGCAACGAGGTCCCGCTGTTGGTGCGTACCTTTTCTTGGACAAGCTTATCTCTCGCTGACTCGTGCTTGCTCCAGGTGGACTACAAGTTTGGTCAAGGCTACATCCGGTACTACCTCGCACCCAAGATTGGAGACGAGTAAACTGTCTTGTGTTCAGCATTTGTTCACTTTTTGAGTTCACCTTGGTTAATTCTGCGTCCGCGTAATCAACACTGTATTTTGTCGCAAAAACGGATTCTTAGTCAGCAGGGACAAACAGGGTCCACATAAACATTAGCGTCAGGCTAGCCCGGGGCTTTGCCCCGGGCTCCAACTGCATGACAAGCATGTATGCTGCTTATAAAGGTTGCTGCTGATTTAGTAATGGTTTAAACTACACAAACCCCCTGCTCCGGAGGTATGGCGGGGCGGGGCGGGGCCAAAGTTCATCTTGACAAATGTCAGCGCTTTTTTGAGAATCTCAAAATACGCTGCCGATGCCACCTTTTAGGCGCATCTTGACACATATTTTCGTTCACACGTGAGCTTGCCGAGCTCGGGGCTGTACGTCCACCATCGCGTTTATTGTGTATATATGCGTTGGGACAGTTCGAGCATGCTGTATCATATATTCCAGGTTTGGTAAAGAATACAGTGACGCCGTTAGCAAGCAAACCAGACACCCAGATACATCGTTGGATTTTCCTGCTGGCAGAATGACCTGTTTGGATTATCTTTGAGCTCATCGTGTGAGTGTTTAAATGTACGCACGGTCTCGCATGTCTATGATAACTCCAACCCCTTGGTCCCCGCATGCTGTACTGGTGACCTGTGTTCATCTTAAGTCTCGCCAGCTCGGGAGCTGAATTTACATGCTCACCTGGACCAGCAAAAGGAGAAGATAATCAAGGGCGTGGGTCTCGTTACAGTCGCAAATAAGCGCAGGGTTTGAGCTACTGAGAGATATAATGAGGGCCGCCTACCTGTTGGAGATAATCGTTTTGTCCAATTACACCTACTAAACCAACAGCTCCCTGCAATCGATCGCTGCACCATCCCCGCAGATGAAGATAACTGCACAATCATTGATGAGTCGACTCCAATGATATATGTCGTACGTACTACAAGTCCTAGTGAGGACACGGCGGCCGCGCTATGGCTTCAGTCTCGTGGTGGGCGAGAGTGAGCTCCAAGAACGCAACTACCGCCATCTTATTGGCTCTTGCTGGGGAATATTTTTGTACTCGCGAAAACCTACCCAGATGGCACGTGAGATCAAGATGTTTCAAAATGCGACCGAAATGTAAAATACCTGCTTTTCCACCACATTTTGGTGTGCTGAAAATCTGTCTGGCGCTCCCCCCAGTGGAGGCCGCACCAAGCAAAAGCATCTGTCCCCACCGTGAATCGAACACGGGCTGCTTCGGAGCTTCTAGACCACAACGAAGCGTCATAACCACTAGACCATAGGAACTTACTAGCAGGGGAGCCGAGCAGTAGATGACCGGTCAAGAAGTCACGAAGAACGCAACTATCGCACTCAACCAAGGACCCAGCAAAACAGGTGCCGGGAGGAGAGCGGGGGGTAGCGTAAGTCTCGCTACGAACGAGTTCCGTTGCCTTTTTCGACTCGGCTAAGGACGGTGGGATTGTGGGGTAGAGTCACGTGACACTCGTGGTGAACCACGTGTTTGACGAAGAGTTACTCTCCGGAGTCACCATGTATGCTACTTAAAGAATATATGTTTGCTGTCTCATCGCTGTGCGACTCTGCGTGAAAAGTGTGCCTGAAGATCGTGGCGGCGAGAAGATCAAAACGGGGGGAAAGTCAAGGGTGACGCAGACTGCTATGGCCTACCCGACTCCCGCCATGATTTTTGTGTCGTTGCCTAGCCCTGTGCTCCCTGTTGGTCTCTACGTGCGACCTGCTAGACCCTACCCTAAGACATAAACTGAGCGGTTCAAGTGCTCGAAGACACTTGTTCGAGCTAAACGATGCTGTTTCTATGGCCATGGTGTGAAGCTTGGTGCTGGATTATCCGACTATTCGCTAACACAGCACATGTTCTCGAAAAACTTTCAACTTGCTCAGCAAAAGCTTGCAGCTATTGGTAATCTCTTAACGTCCCTATTCCCCGACTCAAAACCTGCCGGCGTAGACTCTTCAGCCAAATCCTTGGCCTATCCCCACTCTGGCTGGAAACCAGGCTCCATTTCAACACCGTCTTCCTCGACTCACCCATAGCTTACATTTGGGTTCAACGCAAACAGCACATTCGTATTATCCAGACTGCTCTGCGAAATGGTGCCGGTGTCCAAACAATAATTGATGGACTTGTAAAGGCTCATCAAGGCTTATTTAGTCCACAATCGTACTCTGTAAGCTCACGTTAGGCATTAGAGTACATGCTCAGGAACTAACTTAGGTGTCTGCATCTCTCGGGAAAAGCAGGTACAGGTTGCCGCGCTATACTTGAATATTGGTGGGCCACGCTTGACGTATGCTGTGGCAAAGGCAATGCGCCTACCTAGCGTTAACACAGTTCGCAGCCGTCTGCATTTGCCTCAGCTCAAACAGAGCATTGGATTTTCTGCTGTGGGGAGGTGTGTACCAACATCGAGTCATTCTTTGGACCAGGAGCGATGAATTCTAGCTGTCGCTCACTTGGTGGGGTTTCGCTTATGCCCGATGAAGTTGCTACCGAGCCTCGGCTGCGCTACAGTATAGAGCAGGATGCCGTGGTGGGCATTTGCCGCGAACATTCAAACAAGGTTGAACTAGATAGTCTGAGTACTGGGCCAACTACTTTGGCTACGCTTTCAGAGGCAAAGTCTCTTCTAGACTCCGGGGAGTGTCATCGAGCTGCCGAGGCCACTATGGCATCAATTGCCCGGTTTGGACAGTCTGACTAGGACACCTGCCGATAACTCATCCTCGTCACAGAAAGGGAGGATCGGGGCGCAGCCTGCGGAGGAGCGAGACAGCTACGGGCGTCTCGCCTCCCCCCACAGCGTACAACGTCACTTACGCTCGAGCAGTCTCGAGGCAAGGCATGGCCAAGCCATATTAAGGCTCATAGACACAGAGGATCGGGAAGTACCCATCCTTTCTCTTGCCTCGCCTTCGTCCTTTCCTGCACCCGCCCTCCGTCCCTCTGAAAGTGAACTTTCAGGATTGCCGCCCACCCGTGAGCCTTACCGCTTCGCGCTCGCGGTTTGTGGCCGACTTGGCACGAATAATCCTCCGTCGGGCTTCGCTCTTCGGGGATTCCAAGTCCCTCTAAGTCCCTAACCGACAGCTTAACCATACCTATATACATACAACATAGGCGCACCCGCAAGCACGAAGGCCTAGTTGCCATAGCGGAGTCGATTTCAGCGCACATTTAGCCCTCCCGGTCAATCCTGCACTAGCTGAGCGGCATGGGGAGCGTGTTTAGTTGTTTGAAAATACCTAAATGCACTCTCTTATGGGTGAACTCTGGGATATATGCGCCAGCCGCTCCCCAGAAGACCATATTCCCCTTTGTCGACCAAGCGCTTCGTTTCCTTATCGAATCCACTGTAAGTTCAGGGTGATGTGTTTGAGCTTGCATACCCACCGTTCCATGTTTTACAGCCCAAGATGCCTTATTTCCACGTGATCCAGCCCGGGGGTCTCGTCCCGGCGCCTGTTTTACTGGGTCCCCTTGCTCTCAACGAGTAGTATACCGGGAACATAATGAATTCAAAAACTCGGACCAAAAACTACAGAACAGCAGATATATAGACGTTACGTATAATCAACGACAAAAGCCAAAACCAAACCACCAAGGGGTGAAAACACACCGGCCGGGGTGAATAATCAACTCTGCGCAAGAGTTATGAAAAAACGACAACAAGGTTAACAGCGCGGAGTGAGGAGGAAAAGTGGGTGGAGAAAAGGCGCGACTTGGCGCTACGGGGGAAAATAAGGTACGAGCAGTAGGAGACTACGGGTGAGGGCGAAAGTAAAGAACGGAACTGGCAGTGCGCCACGGGTATGAAGAAACGACTAGACCGCGCCACACAAGTTACAACTGAAGTCCGTCCAAGAGGCAAAATGAGTACATCCGAGCAGGAGAGGAGAAACGAGCACAATCATAGACTAAGACCACCAAGACCGTCGTTCAACAGAAAACGACCGGACTAGGTAGCCTTTCCAACGACATAGTCTCCGCTCGCATCGGTGTACGCCGACACCTCGCTATTCACGCTCTTCCTGTACGGATTGCGGTCCTCGCCCCTGACAGCCGCAGAGGGGCTCAATCCCTCGTTGGAGGGTGCGTAGAGCGTGCGCATGCTTTGCTGAGAACCAGCGGGGGTAGGTCCGTTGGTGCGAGCCTGAGCGTACGCATGCATCATAGCATCGGGGGAAGCGCTCGGGGGAAGCATGGGCATCGCACCGACGGGGGATACAACGCTGCGAGCCGCTGGGGGTTGCTCAACGGACACGCCGGGTGCGTCGTAAGCCAGCGCCATGCTGTCAGGACGGAGGATGTAGTCTTCGCTAGAGGCAGTGCTCTGATGTCCAGTACGAAGATCTGACCGAGAGGTAAGGTTCATCAAAGTCAAAATTGTGGTCTAGCCTGATTAGAACTCACGAGTCGCAGCTGGCATCCTCAAAATATCGTCCCTGAGCTCTCCATCCACACTCGGGCGACCTTGCTCGTGCCCCTGTGCAACCTTGGCTCGAATCTCCTCGGCACTCAACGAAAATGGACCGGTCGTCTGAGTTGGGCTCATCTCCATATCATCCGATACCGTGGTGGCATTGTGGAACGCCCGTGTAGGGGTGTTGTGCGAATGCATAGGGCGCAGCGAATCGCCAAACGATGGGCGTGGGTCAGCCGCGAAGCTCACGCGACTAGTACGGTCTGCGTTCAAGGAAGACAACACGCGCGGGCGAACCTGGCCCATCTCCGGTACAGATCCGATGGACGAGGGGTGAACGCCCGTTGGGCCGCGAGCGCCGATTCCTGCTTGACCGCTCTCAGCAGCAAAAGTGGACGAAGGTCTTCCAGCGCTTCCGCCCATGTTCTGAACGAACCAGCTCGACGCCCGGGTGTTGCGGCTCCCAACGTTGGACGGGCGACCGCCGCCGACCCAGTCCTTGGAGACGACGGACATGCGCTTGTCCATGGCTTGAGACCAGCGTTGACGCTTCTTCGCTTCCTTGCTGCGACTGAATTTGACATAAATAGCGAGGGCCACACCCACGGCTAGGAGAGGGAAGATGACAGCCGCGGCAAGAGCGCCCTTGTTGAGCCCACCACCGTTGAAGTTATTGTTCACGGTTTGGTAGACCTCGTCGGGGGTGCTAGTGTCGATAGCGGCCGCGGCACCTCCGGTAGCGGTAGCCGCAGCGGTCGCGTTGTACTTGGCGGTCCAGGAAGGCCCAGCGGGGAGAGTAGATAGGAAGAGAGGCGTTCCGCTCTCGACGAACGAAAGCTGTAGGCCCATCGAGGCTGTCAGGTTCCACCACTTGGGCTTGAGCGTGTCGGTATAGGTACCAGCAGCAAAGTTAACCTTTTGCCAGACATGGATTGCACTAGCAGCGGTAGAGTTGGGGGCAGAGAGATAGATATCGATGGTCGAAGGTTTAGAAGTGACGCAGGAAGTATCCCAAGTCATGGTGAAAGCTTGGAGCGAGTCAACAGACGCGCCCGCCGCTGGCCCAGTGTACAAGGCGCAGGCTGTTCAACGGCGCATTAGCATATAAAATGGATGGAAAACAATAATTGAGAACCTACCGGCTCGCTTCTGTTCAACGATTCGCTTGGCCATCTTGTCATGGTGCCCCCCAGCGTAACCGACACGGATGTTCTTCAAAAGGTCTACCGAGTCAGAGTGGGCCATGTCTAGGGTTTAATGTTGATTTAAAGGAAAGGAAGGTCGTAAAGACTGGAAGTGACGTCTAAGCCCAGAAACTATCTCTCTTCAGTGCCAAGGGGGCGAGCGCGGTCGAGGAACAGAACAAAATGGTCGGTGATGCAGAGACCCGGGACACCATGACAACCGACACCCTTGCCTTAATTTCGCGCTAACCGCATCCACGCAACAATACTTTGAACTCAACCCTGCCGATGCTGATGGTGAACCTAAAAATCTCACAGGGCTTGTTATATCAAGATTCATGGGTACAATTTCATCATCTACTTTCAAAGTCATGAACTGGAGCGCTCGAGCGAGTCCTTTCCTGCATGCGCTGGGTCCAACGTTGCCGAGGAGCTATCGTGGGGAATATCACTTTCCTGGGTATGCGCCCGATGCACAACCTCTGGATGTTCCGCTTGTAGCCTTGCAAACGCCTTGAGATAACGGGTGGTTCGGTCAGCAGTCAATTCCAATTCTAATATCAGAAAATATGACCTTCTCAGCCTCCCATGCAAATATACTATCCGCACTGAATAGCAAATCCATCTCTTCCAGAGTTCGTTGGTTTGTCTCCGGATAGAATGCCCAGACAAATGGAATGCTAAGCACGTTACACGCTCCAAACACGTACAACGTCTTTTCGTTGATTGCAGCGAACATGACGGGGGTCAAGAGAGTGAGCCAGCCGTTACCGATTGACCAACCAACGACGCCTGGAGCGGCATGAAAACGCATGTCAACTCGGTTGGGGATATCACTTACCCCACGAATTTCCCCGTGCTCGACATTCGAGAGGGAAGATCTCGGTCGGATAAAGCCAGGGAACCGTGAGCCAGGTCGCTCCAAACACGACTGCAAACTTCACTCAGCGACAACCGGAATAGGATGTTGCGTAACTTACATGTGTACAAAAACACAAAGAAAGCCGCCGCAGCACCGTACTGCGACTGCTTGCTAGTTCCAGCGGCATCAAAGGTGAGCCGGGAGAATCCCCCGGCAAGGAACATGGCGATGCCCTGCCCGACGCTCCTACCATCTAATTTAGTTAATCAAAGTTCTAGGCGCTTTAGTAGTGACGCACCCCCAGTATAACGTCCAGCGCCGCCCAATCTTATCAAGTGTGTAGACAGCCACCAGCGTAGAAATCATGTACGTGATGTTGTTCACTCCGGCGAGTAGATTCGATTTGTTCTGGGTGTATCCCGCACCTGCACTAGATGCCTGAGAAAAACATCTCCTATTGGGATCAGAAAAGACATACCAGAAAAAATTCGAGGCGCATATACCGTCACCGCAGCAATCCCAACCCTATAAAAAATAGCTTCCAATGTGAATGTCTGCCCAAACGTCCCTTCAGTCCTCTCTGCTCACCATTCCTGTACAATCTGCAGCCAAATGACCAACTGAACCCTCCGCGCCACATGCGACCCTTTCCGGCCACGCCCAAGCAGCATCCCCATGTATGAATTGCCCACGCCCGTTCCGACCTGCTCCTGCCCGTCCTTACCCGACCCGACACCAGTCCTCTCAAGCTGCACGACGGCCTCGATCTCGTCTGCTTCTTGACGCGCAGCATCGGGATCACACCGCAATCGGAGCAGGATATATTCAGCATCAATGCGCCGGCCCATTTTGATGAGCCAGCGAGGAGATTCGGGCATGAGGTTTACAACTAGGGCGAGAATGATAAGAGGGATGATTTGAAAGGCAATTCTAAGGGCGTTTGTTAGAGCGGCGTAGCTGGAGGGAATACGTACATAATGGTTTACTTACGGGAACCTCCACCGAAACTGGGTTCTACCCCCATCGATGAATGAAAGGCCATACTCAAGCCAATACGCGACGACCACTCCGAAAATATTAAGCGTGAATTCTTGGGCGATAAACGCGCCTCTGGACGAAAAGTCTGAAATTTCAGCTGCCCACACCTATTCAACCCGACATCACCAGTTAGTACGATTGACCTGCGAGGCAGCGAGGACGTACAGGCACAATTGCATTTAAATGACCAGTCCCGATTCCGTTAATCAACCGAGCGCATACCATCCAAGGAACGTTTTGAGCTGAGCATTGGAGCGCCGCACCAAAGATTGACCACGCGCATCCGAGAACCACGGTCTTAACACGTCCTATGGAATCGCCGATCTTGCCTCCAAGAAGGCAGCCGATTAGAGTACCTGTGGATCGGGGGTTAATGAGGGAAAGGGGTAAGGGACCTGCAGTAGACTGACCAAGATAGTAGACAGCGACGATTCCACCTTGCTTGGCCGAATTGCTCACCACGGGTGTTCCGTCCGGTTGTACATATCCATATTTCATCCTATTGATACTTGAATAAAAATTTGGTCAGTGCTCGGGCGGGCTACTTGAAAGCTGAGCTTACTAGTCTTCGCTATTGTTCACGCCAGACATCATACTGAAAACGTCGTCAAATTACAGGAGGTGCAAAGAGGTTAAAAGCGCGTGAACGTACCCCTGGTCATACCCGAAAAAGAAAATAGATACACAGCATACTGCATTAAAGGCTATCCTACCGTCCCCCAAAAACCGTCAATGAGGTTATGCGCACGGAGGCCGAACTAGTGCAACTCACAACAGCTTCTTACCCTCCAACCTATTGGTCACGGAAAACCGCTTGCGTGCAAGCTTGGAAGCCTCCATACCTGCACACCAGGGAGGTGAGAGCAAGGGAGCCAAGTACGGCCTGCGGGCCGGTATACTTATAGCCTTGGCTTCTGACATTTCATCATGCATCTGCCGGGTTTAGCCGAAAGAAATCTCAACCGACGGAGTTGCGTCCATGAAAAGCGAGAAGTGAGGATAGGATGTCGAATTGGTGATGTCATGCCGTTGCCGTTATGGCGAGGTGTCCGAAGCCTCTATGGGAAGTAGCCAACCTAGATTTCAGCAAGGAACAATCCAAAATTCTAAGTGAGTAAATGCGCTCATGAAACAGGGTAGGTTCACCGTTTTGTGCGTGGGGTTGTTTACTGTGGGTTGTCTCATATGTAATTTTGGGTTGGTTTCACCTGGGAACCACTGGGCGGTGGCTGTAAGCCAAGCGTGGTTGCTTCTGCAGTGTGCGTGTATGCGCCTCTTGCTCCGGTAAAAGTGGTAAAGCATTCGGCAAAGGCAGATGCCAAGGTCATTCCCCCCCGGAATGATTCAATCAAAAATGACGGGTCCAACGGGTCCTATTTGCAAGCAGATCCTTGAAGGGTTCAGCGTAGCCAATGGCCTTGGCCGGGTGACTTTGCTGCAGCATTTCGAGAACAAACGCGCGACGACATAAAACATGGCTCTTGATGTGGGTCGTTTAAGTGCTTCAGGTAAGCTGGATTATCAATCGTGACGTTCTTTGTCTAATGAGGAGATGTGAGTGTATGTCCAGACGAATATAGGTTCATTTTCTGCCATGTGTTGACGATCAAGACCACGGCGGGCGCTGTGTTATGATGTTTGCCCAGGCTGAAAGTCGACCTGAAGTGACGTAGGTTATGCGACTTGGACTCGATCCCTGCATCACTGCGGGTAATTAGTCTTAACTTCTATGGGTTGAGGTGCCTTTTCGGGAGGACTCACGCTATAGAGTGTCGGCGGTACCAGGAGGCGCGCCGACCACTATGCTGGAGAGCACGGGGTGCGCCCGCCTAGCACCGGGCGCTTTAGTTCTGCTTTACCCGATTGTCTCTGTGCCAAATTTTGGGTTGCTGGTAGCTTTTCGGGGTCGGAACCCTCAAGTGCCCTGCCAAGTTCCCCCTTTCACCACCCAAGGCACCTCTTGTTCAGAAGCGAGGACAGTGAACCAGGTCCTAGCTCGAGCCGGAGCACCTGTGCTACTTAGGTGAGTTTAGCGCAACCTGCGTGCAAGAAGGCTCTGAGTTTGTTCCTCGCACCCACATCTTATATTAACTCCTTGTATGCTTTTTGTCGCACTGGATCACATAAATCAATAAATTGGTGTTCCCGAATGATCTTTTGCGTTGGTCGTGCGAGCCTTTCTTATATATTAGGGCGTACCTCAAGCAAGGAAGGTGCGCAGCCCGGTCACGGGCACTTCTCAATATTTAAACCCCTAAACCTAGCCGCTTATAACCTAGCCGCTTCTGGTCATTCTGTGCCGAAGGCCGCTGCACTACTCGCAGTGACATGCGGAAGTATGGGAATTCCGAAAGAAATCAACAATATCGCAGCATCGGGTGGTCGTTGGATTTCCTTCGTTGAGCCCCAAATTGTGCCTTTTCGACCAATCGTACAGCCAGAAAATGTGTTCTGTTTGATTTAATTTGTCGACAACGGGAACACAGTGCTAAATACCCGCCAGTGAGGTCTCCAATATATGGGCTCCGTGCGCCAAGATTTCCGTGCGCATACCCTCGCGTCGGAGACCAGAAGGTGACCACCAGCTTATCTCGATTCGGGTGCGACGCTCTCACTTAGGACAAACTTGGAATGAAATGGGGAGCCATGATCGAACGTTTCCATTCGACGGGTAATGGGGTTAAGAAGAGTGGGCATTTGAAGTTCAATCAAGAGATGAAGCAAGTGCTCGTGTAGCGCTCGGTCGACCTAATTCCAGACGCTAGAGATACTTCTCGCGCGGAAAACCAAGGCGCACAAGGATTCAGGCTGCTTAGTGGTTTAGGAGCGTTTGAGCTACTGGTAATAGCAAGAGAATCAATAGGTTATATGAGCCATGCACTTTTTTCGAGTCGCGTTGAACGCCGAACGCCGAGTCTGTTATTGAGTTGACCTGTTAGATTTGCGCAACTACCCTCGGAGGGGCAGATACATCATCAGAGCCAAACAAATACAAAGGGTGAATAGTATGATCGCTTGCAGTTGGGTGAAGATGAAATCAAGCCGGGTCCATTTATTTGTCTTTATTCACAGGGCTCGGGTAGGGAATTGGCTGGTGGTGTGCTTTGTACTACGTGCTAAACGGTCTACCTCGAATGAGAGTTGCTGATGTTTTACAACAGTTACTACAAATTGTTCGCCTATACTGATATATAATTACCGGTTGTCCGTCTTGCAACTGTCCAGTCCCAAACGGGCGTGATGCGTTACCAATCACGCAGGCGCTTGCTGGGAAACTCAACCACGATACCTCCTGATAGTGTCCTTATTTTGTTCGGTGGCAACTGGCTGATCAAGTAATAGACTTTTCAACTTATTACAATAGATCGGGTCAATATTTGGCATGCAAGTGCTTGTTTCCTTCCCCCTACCGACACTGAACCGGTGGTTGGTCGGATTAGGGACTTGGGAATGTTTAGAGGCCGAACTCAGCATGAAAGGGACCCAGTTTCGGATCGCCGTGAGTGTGTCGATTGGGGGTTACCTGGTTCGTCCTGTCAGCCTGGACCGTTTATTTAGCGCACTAATTATCACTTATTTCGCTAGTGGTTCAAACCCCTTAGAAACCTTGTAGATATCCCGCGAGGCCACCCAGGCTGCTCCAAATTATTGACCCCAGCCACCGTAGGGTTCTCAAAAGGCTCAGACTGCCACAATATGGTAAGTAGATAGGTAAGGTTTTTACCGGCGGCTGATAGTTATATTCTAATTGCCTTATAAATTACTTTCGCTTGGGGCATTGTTGCGACTTCGGCCAGAATTATCTAATCATCCGGAGGTCAAACTCGGTGCCGTTCGATTTTGGGGCTTTGAGGTGAGGTTACCCCAAGTCCTCACTCAAACCACTGTCCTAGGTTCACCCATACTGCAAGTCACGGGAATGACCCTTGTATGTTTGAGGCGGATCCACTGCTTGTCACATAACCCGCTGGCCCTTACTAGGGTTAACCGGAGGTATTGGGTACCTATTCTTACCGTGGTGTTGACTGGTGCTCTTGGGGTACGCAGATTGCCTTTAACCCATTGGTTCACTGCTGAAGGTCGCT
>WSTK01000352.1:0-12909 GCA_019616945.1 Ceratobasidium sp. 414
AAGGATCGAGTCTACAGTCGGGTACGAGCGGCTAATATCACAGGGCAGTCGACCAGAGTTGATTTCATCCACCAGTAGCTCGCCTAGATATCCCCCTGCAATTTGGTAAGTCGGGATGCTGGTGCGAAGATCAGCATCAGGCTCCGGGCGTGAAGAAGAACTAGAGGAGCGGGGAGGCAAGGAGATTGTAGTAGCTAGTGGGTTCAAGTTCTTCCGGCTGAATAAAGTGGTACAAAGGTAGTCTGAGTGGAAGGAGGTTAACTTTGTGCAGCTTTTTTCAACATAAAACAACTCACGGGGGTCGAGAAATAGTGTGGTCACATACACGCGACGATGTGGCCCTTCAAGCATCTCTGCAAAGCGTGCATTGACGATTCCACAAACCTCGGAAATTGTCTCGTCAGCCAACAAAAGCCGACGTCGCTTTTGGTTATCAGTAAAAATGTCGGACAATGTAGCTTGACAAGCAAGCCAGTAGAGCAGCACGTCAGCAGGCGTAGACTGGCTTGACTCAAGACATTTTGTTGCTCGAGCAAATGGTTCAAGCAACACTTTCTCTTGCTCCAGGTGGTCGGTAAAGTCCCGAACTGTGGGGTAGTCGAGCATCCAAGCTAACGGATGGCGCTGAAACCATATTTTAAGCATATATGTGCTTCCATGAAGTAAAATCGACCTACATTGTTCATTTTGATGACCCCCGAGCAAACGAGATCGGTGATTAAAGAAATTTGAGGGAGGAATGCATCAATAGCATAAAAGAGCATCAAGAACCGAGTTTTACTGGTCGACACAAGTCCCAGAGCTATACCAACAATGATGCGCAATGCTTTGAGATGATGAGCTGCGAATGCAGACTTCCGGAAGTACCGAATGACGACCCGTAGCTTGGAGTTAGCCTCAGCGAAAACGGCAAGGTCGCCAATGTCCTTTGCCGTGTTGTTCATATGATGGCATGGGTCGGGGAGTATGAGAATATGTGGAAAATCTTCAGCTAGAAGTTCCCGTGCCAGACGAGTATTACCAGTGCTATCTGAAGCGACCGCTGAGAAGTGCTTTGCACCGACTTCATTGACTGCCTAAATATCACAGTTTTGTTAGGATCGCTACTGGATCAGATAGAAAAGAAAACATACCCTGAGAAGCAGCCTTTTTAGGTGCTCACCCGTGTGCGACTCTCCTGTTGCCTCATCTCCGAAAAGTAAATGCGCCTCCCGCTTGTCAGGAGTGGTCACATGGACAGTATAAATCGACTGGTTGGCTCGTGTAGTCGCCCCATCAAAGGAAATCGTTAAGTGGATATGTTTCTTCAGCTCTTCAATAGACTTGTTGCGAACCCGTGCAGCTTGGGAAGGGATCAACGAGTGGGCAAGCTGAGAGCCACTGACGTCATGGACATGGGGATCCAAGTAATTGATGGTCGCCTTCCAGTAGTCAGAGTCTACGAGTGTTGGTGGGAGAGACATTCCGCATATAAGCTTGAGGACGTTGAGGTTGTGCTGAAGATTGCGCTTCTCGCGGCCCTCCGCCTGAGCGATGGCATGGACAGATGGCTGAGAGCCTTTCTGAGTCGTTTGGGAAGGTGGTTGGCCCAGATCTAGCGCTTCGATCCGCGCTCCAAGCGATCGAGAATCTGCTGCAGCAGCTGCACGCTCACGAAGCTCGTCGGAGAAATACTTGCAATCCATGGCATGGGGCAAAACACGCTCGTTAGAACGAGGATCTGCTGCATTATATGAACAGCCAGGTGCAGCACAACGCCAGCGCTTCTTCGAAGGATCGGAGATAACTACACAGGCAATCGCGAGGAGATCAAGGATGGGGTTGGGTTTGGGACCTTTGTTACTTCTAACTACGGCTCGGTCTTGTAGATCCTGTGGGTCGAATATAAACTAATAGAAGGGCATATAATTCAGCGTCTATATCAATCATAAACAGTACTTACAGTTCCTGCAGTACGACTTTTTGCCTTCTCTGTCCGCTCCTTTGCCTCCGTCTTCTGTTTCTTTGTGTCCTCCTTCGCCTGTGTCTCCTGGTCCATCAGAGTTCGCTTCGAAGTGCTCTTACGAACACGCTTCGCTTCGCTTGAAGCCCCAGAAGGTGCATCGTCCTGCTCAAGCTATAAACATTTAATTATCCAGGGATGTAAAGCGGTAGGATGGTACTTACAACTATAACTGGAGTAAGTAGGTGCCTGGCTGCGTTTTGGAGATCGGCAACCCATTTGAGTAAGATCACATTTTCGCCATCATTCCCAGTGATAACGCTGGACAAAACGTCAGCAACGGCAACAAGATCGGGCCCGTGGCTCCTGAATTCGATTGGGTTGCTGCTGGCTCGGCTCCCAAATGCGACTTCAAGCGAGTGGTTGACAGATCCCTGGATCGTTCCGGTGATTTCTAACCATTCTTCGTCAACTACGAATGCCTGAAATGGGTAAGCGAATCCAGAAGATGGAGCTTTAGCTGGCAGACGCCCAAGAAGGTCTCGAAGGGTCGACAGCTCTTTGGAAATATCGGATGGGAGAGCCATAGCGGGACAAGGTACTCGGTAAGCAAGTTTCTCCCTTGGTGTATGCGTAGTTGCACTAAATTTTCAGTGGCTTACTTGGGGCTACTCAGTTCCATTAATTCAAATTAATCGGGTATATAAACAGCCCATCAGGCTGGGATTCATTATAAACACGTATATATACAGTATAAGTTGCGTATGTAATAGTACCGTATATATACATCGAGTACTTACCGTACCCTAATCCGGCTCGGGAGTCTAGCATCCGGTTTTCGGACCACTCTTTTCGGGGCTTGTGAGCTTCCTCTTCCCGGCCATTGTTAGCCGGTCCCGGCTATAGGTTTTATCTGGTATATCTTGATGTGCGAACCTGAGCGCCCGTAAAGAACAATGAGAAGCATTTTACACGTGTGGTGACTGCAATACGTAAACTCACGGGCGCTCTGACCCCTCTTATGGGCCTAGCTTCCTCAGATGGCAAGGCGGATCGCCTCTCGTTTGGGGCCCGGTCGCTTTTCAAATCATTTTTAACAATCATAGCGAGCTCCAACCGAGTCTCAGACATTTGTTTCGGATGTTTATTGCGTTCATTTGAACAGTGCCATTAATTCTACTATTGAAAATTTCACTACCCGGACACCCACACCTTCATCAGCTACGTCGCGCTTCCGACCGGTTAAACTAACGCTTGTGCGGCCAGCTATTTGTGTCACCGCCATCCCAATCCTGGTCAGATAGATACTTCATGAATGGGGATGCTTGATATCAACTCACGAGGTGCAGTAAAAATTCGACTGTCGACGTTTGAGACAGACAGATATCTAGTCCTCGCCATATACCCGCGGAGGTCATTCGCATACGATGTATCCATTGCAGTAAGAAGGGACCATATGGTACAAGTAGCGAACAACCAGCCCATGCTCCCGTGAGATTGCAGTTGTCAAAAGTACCAATCACACCGATAGCGAATCATAGATCAGGTCAAGGTATGTTTATTTACATTACTATTCACAATAATCTACAATTCGGTTTGTGGATCTTCCAGTCCTGACGTTGACACGTGTCAGGACAGTACCGTGCCCTTCTGCACCGACTGCACGCCAATAACTCGGGATCCCCAAAGCTCCCGCATAGCCAGCACGCATTCAAGATCTGCAATCTGTTAGCCACTCCAGCTGGGGGTGGCCCTGTTAGCCCAGACCGCAAGTCTCGTACGGTTTGGGATAGGCTGTCAACATGTGGAATTGAGAACAATGGCGAGATCGCGGCTCGAGTAGCGAAAGGTAGGAGACCTTTCCAAGCAGGGATTCTCCACTCGGCGGCGTCGAACCCAATTCCCTCTCCACACGTACAAATGGGGTTCTGTTCGAGCTCGATAGATATGGGAATTGTGTCATGGACAGCGTACTCGCAGTTTGATGTATGCGTCCAAGTTCTACATCGTTCAACGTATGCCGGAAACAGCCTTCTCCAGGCAATTGCCTCTTGACCGATGGCCAGGAACCTGCCCGGAGCGGGTGCTTTATCAAACTCACTGAGTCCGGGAACCATGGCAGAAACCCGGATTTCAGAAAGTGGGAGCAGCGCGACATCCAGAACAACAGTTAAGGACGAAAGGTCAAGGCGGATTCCGCCAACAAGAATGAGGGCATATAAGGTCGATTCAGAGGTTTCGCATAAAGCATAGGCTCGCTTCCTCTTGCTAAGGATGGCGGCAGTCTGCATCACCATCATGTGAATCGTGTCCTTGACGCTCGCTAGGCCATTCGAGATAGTAGCAGGTATGGTGCCAGCACTGCCACTCATAATAGCCCGCTCTTGGTCTGACATCTGCAAGCCAGTCAGAAAGCTGAGCCATATGAGCTTGTTCGGGTCCGCAGTGTCCAGTAGTGGTATGCGGTCGGTCGGAATCCGATGGACATTCCAAGGAGAACACCCGTTGCGTCGAAGTGCCGGGGCATGATCCATGGAGTAGCCACCAGAGTCCTGAGATTGGGATACCGGTACGATGACCTGGAATCAATTTGTTACAAAAACATACGAAATTATAGGGAGTAACACTTACTTCGACGTAATGTGACTTCCTTGCTATACGAAGCTTGGGAATGGCGCCGAAAATCGGATACGGATATGAAAGGATGTGATGATAGTCCGCAATCGATAGTTTAATAGTGCAAGGGCCAATTTGAGCTGCAGTCACCTCGGTTCCGTTCAGAAGAGCTTTTTGCTGAGCGGGGGGATTGATATTGACGTGGGCTGTTAAGGATACAACGCTCGGATTATGGGAGTTTTGAGAAACCCCAGCCACAAATGAAATAGAACCACCCGGAGACGGCACAGCAGGGAAACTAGGAATTGTATACTGGAGTAGGGGCTGACTGGCGGAAGGTAGAGCTGGGCGGTAAGTCAGAAGCTGAACAAACTGCTCGTCGCTCACGCTAGCACTGAAAAGCTCCATCAGCGGACCCAGGGTAGGCATGTAAACCAGATTCGCATGGTGAGTCCGTTTCAAAGTGAGCGCGACAGACGTGTTTGGGACTTCTAAGAGATGAGACGGAGCCCAGAATGCGACAACCAGTCCAGATGTACCATTAAAACCAAGCGGGTCCTCCATAAGAACAAATACATTGCTACCCTGGGTCTTAGCACACCTCCCCCAGACAGCGTGAATAGCCGAAAACCCATTATAGTAGCGGCGCGCGACTGATAAATCGCATTGGAGCACAGGTGCGAGTGTTTTCTTCTGGCCCAACGACAGCGCCTCAAAACAGCGGCTAGGGACGGTCAGCACGACACATAACTTGGGCGGAACGCTCGGCCAGTCCTTGAACAAGCCAGATGCAGGACCAAGGCCGAGCCGAGCACGCCAATCAGGCTTGAGAGAGTCGACGGAATAAATATCGTACAGGTGTAAGTGGAGACAGAGGTCCTCGAAGTTTTTCGTTCTAATGTATCGGCCGCGGTTGTCGTGGACGATTTCAAGGAATGTTTTCAGAACGAAGTCCCAAGTCCCAGTCCTCAAGCGAATACGACGTTTTAACAGTTGGATTAATACACTCATACTTTCTGGGTGATAATGAACCTTCGCGATTGAGTGGTACCAGTCCCATGAGAGCGTGCGCGGTCTATCCCCAAAGTCTCGTTCCCCTATAAGCATCTCATCGTAAACGTGAAATAAGACCTTCGCGAGCTCATCGGCGTTGAAAGAAACAGGCGCTCTGCCTAAATTTGTATGGCTATCACCACCAGTTGGGTCAACCCAAGCTACGCGCTCAACAGAGGAAGAAACGTTAAACATAGTTTCATGGACATTTGAGTGCGTGGTGAATCCCGAGAGCCAGGCAAGAGGGGTAAGACCAAGGAGCGCAGAGATTGTTGGAACGGTAGTAAGGAGTCGTTTTGAGAGTGGTTGCACGCCTGTTTCGTCGGCGGGTAAAATCTGCTCGGTATACAAGACAGATTGGCTCCCCTTCATAAGAGGTCGGGTCGCTGTGAAAAGGTTGAATAGCCCGACTTGGTCGGCAAGGTCGGAAGTATCGATGACGTCATAGAAAGTCGGGGCAGGCGATTCACCCACGCCAGACCCGCCCAGACAGATCTCAGCAGCACACCACGCCCGAACAGGTAGACGTGACTCAAGGTGACGTGTTGAGGAGTACAAGTCCAATGCGCGACAAAATAAAACACCATCGCCTGAATAAAAGTGGATGGTCAAAGCGCCTGCGGCCCTGGATGAACGAAAGGCGTCGCCCCACGCTTCGAATTGGCGCTTCGCAAGATCCATAGGGGCAAGTCGGTTGTTTGGTGCATGTGCGTTCATTGGGTCTGATGCGATTGGCGCAAACGCTGGAGCAAGATGGAAAGCCTGAGGAAAGGTGTCGGGGTGGAGGTCAAATCTCTCGCCGGACAGTGAGTAGACGAGTGCCGGGTTGAGATTCTTGGCAGCGTTGATATCACTAGCGAGCGCAGAGGTAGTCCCAGTCTTCCAGTACTCCTTGTATATATTGCTGAGTGGCGAAATGGCTTTCGGCCACACCATGCCTGCAGAGCGGCTTGGACCTAAATTTTCCTTGAATGTTTTGAGCAAAGACTCCGATAACTGCGATTGTTCCCGGCGAAGTTTTTCGATGCGACTAGCTGGCAAGTTAGCGAAGTCTGCGTAGTCCTTCCAGTAGCCTCGCAAATCGGCAAGAGTACGAGTATCCACAAATTGCAGGAATGAGGCATAGGGGGACTGGCGCCATTCCTCGGCATCACGCGCGAGTTCATACAGCCGCTGACTTTGCCGTGTAATGGTTTCCGAAGTGCGTTCGTCGACCTTGAAGTGATAAAATAGGTCCCAGAGACGGTCGATATGCGCGTCGTCCTCTAGGAGCGTGAGGAGTAGGATGTTTCGAGCTAAGAGGTATGAGCATCAGCCAACCAGCCTTCATATCGACACGGATCACACACCTAGAATGGCAGGCTCAACATCACAACAAGTGATATCGAATTTTCGCGGACCTGCGTCCCAACCCGGATTAACATGCAGCGTCAGTGGGTGAGTTGAAAGTGACACACCTGAGCAAGGGACATCGGCATAGAGGGTGTACAAGATATTTCGAAGATCTCCACAGTTCAGAACCAGTATATTAGCCGGCTGTTCAGGGGATAGGTTTTGGGTAAGGGAGAAAGCGGGCGTATTTCCGAGTGGGCGTTTGAGGTGGCCAAGTCAGGGGCACAGACATGACGAACACTTGTGTGACGTAAGCCCAGATGTACGGCACTGAGTATAGGCGTGGTGTGCTGCAGGTGGAGGATGTGGCTCAGAGAGGGCGACAGGACTGTGACTAATCATTAGTTAATCTGATGCACCAGTTTGTCGAGCTGCAATTTCAAACTACCCCTGCTCCCTCAGTGTTAAGTTGGCTAACGGCACGATATGCATCATTCGACCTTCATCCTAGCCCATCCTGGCTATATTAACATCACACCCCTCACCACATAACGGCAAACAAAGACTATCCAAGGTCCATCTCCGTGAGCTTGCCCGCTCCCATTCAAACCCTTACAGGTTGAGCTGCAGTCGTCTCGGCTCTTTGTACACGAACCGGGTCAACACAGCCGAAAATCCCATGATGATTCGAACGGTAGGCCAGGAGGTTAGACTGTACCTAAGTTTAACAATTCATTAGGGGAAGAACTTACATTGAGGTCGACACCTCGCCCAATCCATATGTTTCGCTACACTTCCCGTTGACCCCTGCACTCAACCACCTAAATTTCACCCTATTTCACCTTCCTACGAACCCGCCAGTCATGCCCCTTCTCCACCGTCTGCCCAGTCCTGATTCCCGAGCGCCAGAAAGGTCGGAGAGTGCGCAACGTTAGCGCAGACCAGCGAATAATCCTGAGTAGACGTACCTCAATTAACTCGAATTCCCCACGCGCCTTCTATGTTTACACCAGTCTAGATGCAGCAACTCCGGGTCTGAGATGGAGAGTGGCTAAACCGCACGAGAAAATGCCGAGAATGGTAGTGAGCAACCGACTACGCTACTGATAGCCAAGGTACCGGGCTCGTAATATATAAGAAGCATACCATAACATCTGTGGACGTCACCGATAAAGGGGCCCAAAACGTGCGCTATCATACCGTTCTGGCGCTGGGGGAGGGGCAGTGGATTCTGGAGAAGAGTTAAAATTAGCGTAAGAAACGACATGCAGAATACTATACATACGGCTTAAACCCGCCCTCTGCAGGTAGTAAAGTCGCTTCGTGTTCGTAAGGCAATCTCCTGGGAGCCTACGAGTCGCACGGGCAAGCGACGAATCACCGACCCAAAATCGACGAGCCCAGGCCCCAAACCACATAATTTCCACCGGCCGAGCATAATATGCGACCAATTGTCGGTCGCATTGTGTGCGCATCATAGTATACGACCAAAAAGCAGGGCTCGGGGGGGCAAGGTGGTTGATGAGGAGTGAACAGCATGACAATTGCAATAACCGCCGTGGGCGCTTAAGGTGTCAACCGGCCGTGGCTACAACTAAATCCGCTCGGCGGAGGTTTGCTGACTTGCCATTTCCGCTCTACTACTTGTGACGGACGACCATGCAAACTAATTCCGCCTCCTATAATGTTCGTCTTTGAACCCAAATTTAGAAAACGAGCGCTGAGCCGGTTCATCGTACTAGTAATGTGCACTCCTTGCCGTCCCACGGTCCTCCCCTGGCTCAGCCAGTTGCATATACGCGGTTCACGTGGTTCTTTCAATCACAGATAAGGAGCCGGGTATAGAAATGTACAGACAAAAGGTGTGTTAATAACGGGTACCAAAGTAAAAAGGAAGTTTAAACGCGACTCGTCCACAGCCCCACAAAGATAAATCTAACTAGGACAATTTCGCCTTTGCGGTGCTCAGTTTCTTTGCCTTGTCCTTCAAAATTCCCCTCAACATCTCCATATCTTCCGACTCTTGCGTGAGATCGGAAAAGCGCTCTTCAGGCACCTCCGGGCTGCTTAACTGCAGGCCCCTTCGTAGTGTGTCTTCGAGTTCGTCTCCGAATGCGTACACGTATGACTGATTCATCGTGTCCTTTACCTTGTCGGCAAATCGTTTAAACGCAACTAGTCAACCAGAGAGTGTTAGAAACGCAAGCGCACCAACCCAATTACCGCTTACCCTGATAATGTGCACGCACGCTCGACATGATCCTGAGCGCACTCCTGTCAGGCCTGTCTATCGGATACATTGATCGCCACTGCGTGGGAGACATCGCGGGTAGGCCATGTCGTTCAAGGATAGACATCGCTGCGGCCAATTCCGCATTTTCCCCGGTCTCCAATGCCTGGGCTAGGGTGCCCATGCCGTTGCTTGAAGCAAAGAACTGTCGGTAGTAGTCCGCAAACTGGGACTCGTAAGTCATGTAGAGATCTTCGTGAGTCGACTCTGGGTGGGTTTCCTGATCAAGGTCTTTCACAAGTGCCTCCCGAGTATTGTGTTTGCATTTTCCAGCCAAGTCCATTACGATTTCCCTGCGGATTCGTGAGTTGAGCGCCTAGTCTTCCTAACCCCAGACTTACTTTACTTCACTCAACAACCCTCCGTAGCTGTACACGCCGAAATGATTGCAGATAAGCTCCAACAACTTGCGCTCGAACTCGGAGCCAACTTTTTCGAAACACGAGTTGACCGGGTTCTGCCAACGTTGAACGAACATCTCCGTAAAGTCGAGCATGACCTGGAACGGATAGTGCCCTATCAAGCGTGTATTAGTTGGCTGTACATCAATTAGTCAAATATATCTCACCTGGCCATTCTCGCGTCCGAGCGCTTGAAACGTGGTAAATTCAGCAGCTGAACACGCATTTATCCGACTAGTACTCACCCCGTGGCGTACTCGGCAACCGCAGTCGTCGTGTGTTCATTTCCACAAGGCGATCGCGATAGCCATTTCTCATCGGCGGGTAGGAAGCTCGGGCGTGGTAGCTCTGCGCTCCGTGAACTGGGCTTGCCAGGTAGGAATACGGGCGCGAATTCTTGCAGCTCCTCGCGTAAACTAGCGTGCGATTTCCGGATCGTCTGAACAACTCCGTCGCCACCTGCGCTTGGATTTCCCTTGATCAAGTGCTTTTCCACATCCCGAACAAATCGAGTGACGAGTTGTTGAACAAGGTCGCGAGCTCCATAAGCGGGGGGACTTGGCAGTTTATTCAACTCGAGGTTATTTTCAATAGCAAGCCGATCAACCTCATCGCGGATAGCGGGTAGCCTGTAGAAGCCATCAATATCCATTCGACACGAGAAGTCAAGTGAACCCACCGCTTTTGGACGTCGCTTGACAATATTTGGCCCAATTTGAACGCCAGGTTCCTCGTCCCAAGGTTGGTTCTATACTCTGGTTGGATCGCGGACCAACCCGGCGCGTTTCTAAAGAATGTGTCTTCTAGAGCCCGCGCGTCCTCCCACGTACAACCTTGCTCTCGCTCAGCGGTTGCCGGTTGCTTGACGCAATACCAGCCATTTGCGAGCGGATGAGACTCCCCGGTGATCAAAGGTATCCACTGGCGTTCTTGCCCTCCTTCGATACGATCCGGCTTCGTGATCACACCTGAGCTAAAGTTCAGCCTGTGACTCGTGGAAATTCTAGACCAAGCAGATACAAACCAATTGTACGCTCCCCCCTAGGGTCGTAGATCGCCGCTAGTCGCCCTGCCGCTTGGGTTTCAATGTCGGCTGCAACTCATTATTAGCATCGTTCCACACAAGACATGATTGCCAGACTTACACTCGCACGTAATGACAATAAGATTGATCGTGCTTTTCTTTCGCATGTACGAGCTGATCAGCTTTTGTACCAACTCGATATCGCCCGTATTCTTCTGGTCAGCAGTGTTCGCGATGATCCCTTTGCAAAATTGTGAGCATCATCTACTCAGCGCAATTAATACAAACGTACCTGGGAGATCCACGAAACTCAGGTCGGCGAGGTCGCGTCCCGAGATCCGTATGACCACACGATTCCGAGTAAAAGATAGGCCCCCTGGTGGTCCCGGATCACCGCGCAAGAATAGCGCAGGGTCAATACGCGGGTGCAAGACGGCCAATTGCGCTTGCTTGATGCGCTCTTCCACCAGGTCCGCATCATCAAGAGCATCACCTGATGGCACGGGTGATTAGATTAGCTTCAAGATCAATTCGGAGGTACCGACCAAACGCTACTTCATCTGCCCATCGACTCCTCCCTTGTTCTTCGACTTCAAGCTTTATATAAACGTGGGCTCTCCATTCGTGGTCCGCATGCTGGGACCTGAATTCGATTGGGCACCTATACGACAAGCGAAATCGGTTAGGGCGAGGCCAAAAAGCTTTTGGCCAATTCAACATACCTAGTACAAGTACCCGTCGACCTCGGGAGCTTTATCTATTCGAGCATACATATTACGACACTTACACCCAGAACTAAGAGGTTCAAGCTTACCCTGCACAAGGCTTCGATCAAAGACGACTTGCCCGCACTCTGAGAGCCGATCACCGCGATCTGCGGCAAGTCGAGCGCTTGCGTCAACCTTTACGACCCAGTCAGCCAGCCACGAAACAAGTCAGTCATGAATCACTCACCCCAACGAGCGCAGCGAGCTCAAGGTCTCCAATATCTCGCGACGATACCTGGCGCTATCGTCGTTGTTCATACTTGTATAAGCGTTTTCATCTGGCAACGGCGAGCGGGGTGGAGAATAGAGTCCAGACATGGCGAGGATGGCGAGTGTGATGGTGGCCTGAGCCCGGCAACCCGTCCGCTAGTTATAGTGATGAAGCGGGAGGCTGCGCTCTGCGCATTTCAAATTGCTCAAGTCCTCGAGGCAAGCCTCTGATATCAGGGCGATTGATGGATTTCCTATTCGGTGCGCTGAGTCAGTGCTGCGCCGGTGCAAGAAACATTCCTCTGCCGCGTGGGCTATCCTGCGGGTGAATCGCCACGTCAACCACACTTTGCCTTTCTGCATAGGTGGCTAGTCCGCAAGCCATGCGAACACGTTTGGCCAACGTTTTTGCCACATATATCCTGCCAATCACACCGCCTTGACATGAAGCGCTATGAAGCCTGTGCTCGGCCATCGCTCGAGGCCTGATTAGAACATAAATTCGAGCGCGCCTCGCTCATCGTATATCTATTCTTGGTCCGACCGCAAGGACGAGTCATTCAGAGAGGGTCGAGTGAACCGCGTGGCACTCACTATTCTTGGTTTGGCGAAAAGTTGAGCGCCTGCTCGGCTTGTAGCGAGTCATGGGCTAGGACCGCTCGAGTGCTTTTGAGTGGCGCGCGGAACAGCAAAGATCTACGGGCGTCCTGAGAGCGCCAAGTCGCAATCTAACCACTCTGGACGAACAGGAGCACGGATTTAGCGATAACCCGCAAACGGTGAACTAGATATTTGATAAGTGACCTGAAATCGGCTCACCGAAAACAACTCGCACTTTCATAAACAAAACCGTATACCGCGCGAACCACAAGATATCCAAAAACACAAATGATATTCCTCTCCTAAATATACAATCCGCTCGTAACTGAATAGTGTCGTGTATATACGGAAATATAACAAGTGAGAGAGCAAGGGAAACAGAAACACGATTAGAGTGAAAATGAAAGTCACACACCAACTCAACCAAACAACGCACCCTCATCATCCCCCGGCGGCCCCTTCAACTCGATATGCCCCTTTTCATCCAAGATCGCGTTCTCCGTCGAGACTTGGATTCCCTCGGCCTTGAGCTCCGCCTCTTCCGCCTCGGCAAGACCCAACGGATCGCAAGGAAGCCAGATAATCTGCTGTGGCTCGATCGCAGCCGGATGGGTAAAGTCCTCTGGACCATCGTTGCGCTTGCCAACCTCGCCCACGTTTTGGCCATACTCTTC
>WSTK01000352.1:13003-34486 GCA_019616945.1 Ceratobasidium sp. 414
GGCTCGATCGCAGCCGGATGGGTAAAGTCCTCTGGACCATCGTTGCGCTTGCCAACCTCGCCCACGTTTTGGCCATACTCTTCGGTTTTCGGCTTGATTTCGGCATCGAGCTCGTGTTCGGCCCGCTCGCGTTCTAGCTTTTCGAATTTGGACTGTTGTTCAGGCGTGAGCGTTGCCGACAGGTGTCGGCGTAGGTAGAACAATCCGTAACACCGTATATTCACAGTCGTAGTCAAGACTGGGTACAAGATTGGTAGCACCCGGGCCTTATATAGGCGGACCGGGTAAGCACAAACGTTCCGTCTAATCCACATACTGAAGGTCCTGTATAGCTCCGTTACAAAAGATGAGCGCTGAAAGCAAACTCAAGTAGAAACAAGGTAACAGCTAACCAGACAAGGAAAATGGAAACGGGTCGATTATACGAATGTGCGGTTATCCCATCACTAGCCCGTCCAGAACCATTTGGGGTTGAAGAGTTGATAGAGGGGTGAATCGGCTGCTTTGTGCCGTCAAAACCTGGCGGCAGATGTGCCCAAACATCCGCAATTGTGTTTTGAATATCATTGGACACCTTTTGTGACCTGGAACCAGGCTGGCGCACGGAGACACGATTGGCATGGGCAAGTATGCGGTGTTTTATGTACTTCTTTTGGAATTCGCCAACGGTCACTATCCCAGAAAGAGGCTGATTTGATAATTTGAGGAATAAACCCAGCGTGATCTCAAGGCACACTTACCGAATCGGTTGCCTCGACCTGGATACGGGGTTTCTCCGTCATTACACTTTCCACGACAGGTTTGAGCATCGAACTTGCAAGCCAGCTCCAGCAAGCTCCCCTATACTTGTGGACAACACGACAAACGACAAACCTCACGAATTCAAATATCGGTTCCTCTCCTCCGAGGTTGGTTGTGCCAAGCATCGCCTCGGGGGACGAGATTATACCTTCATCTGTAACGAATATAGAAGCACAAATATTGTCCAACAAGTTTGTGCGGTTGGCGAAGAGGTTCCATAGCGCGAGACCCATAAAGAGCTTCCCAAAGTGAGCGTTAACTGGGAATGAATTAGTATATGGTGAGATTGCCGAGTAAAAGCGGTTAGACCCACCCACGATATCAGTAGAACTGGAACTACAAGCCTTAAGGAACAAGTACCAAAGATAAGCAATGGTAGCTGGCGGAATAATATCCCTGAGCAAGGCTGGTTTCACCGCCTTATTTCTAATCACAGTTTCTAGCGCGCAGGCGAACCGATTTGAGATATCGGCAGGCGGGGCTAGCTCCGAGTCATTGATACGTAGCCACACATGAAAGCTTTCAGAAGTTTTGTGCAACGTGTCACTGAGAACTTCATGTAGTGTTGCTTCCCATGACTGCCGCCAAAGTATGGTGCCTAAAGCGTCAGAAGTGAACATCTCCATTGTGCTCGCGGGTTCAATGTCTTCATGAGATTGTCCGGACATTTCGCGCTTTATCCTGTCTTCCAAATTGTGCAGCTTCGCCTCGAACGTGTCCAAGACCTGTTGGGGAACAGTTTCCCACCAGTCTGCCACTAACCGACGGGTAAGCGTGGCGAGCACAGTTAGACACAGAAAATAGCAGTTGTATCGCTGCAGCGTGTAGACACCGCAGACATTGGACTTCTGTATTGAATAGCATACCGCTAATACGTCAAGGATGTCGAACTCGCAGCCTAGATCAATAGTAGCCAGGGTGACGGAACCATGTGTAGCTGAAAACTGGGCGTATTCCTCGGCGGTGAACCACTGGATTAGATCATGGGCGATGGATCCACCAGGTTCGATAGCGTCTACTCGCGAGCCATCCCCCATGCGTTCGACCCTGCATATAGCTCCATCCGTGAGTTTGAGGAGCAAGAATTCGTGATAGAACGGGCCCTTGATGTTTCGGTGATGCTCAATCTGCTGAAAGCGGGTACTTGAATGGCTCTGCTCTTCATACCATTTCATCACCGGACAGTCGGCATGCCGCCACACGGTGTGAAACTTCATAATGTAAGGCCGCCGGCGATCGTCTGCTCCATGCCAGGACGAGATGCGCTGGGATGAGGACACCAACGGCCCGAGCGAACCCTCGATACACCGACCCCGTTCGCTCGACTTTTGAGAACGGCCGATAACATACTTGACGAGGGAGTAACCGTGAAATAAAAAGAGGAGGCCACGATGAATGGCGAAGATGCGCGGCATCCACCAAACAAGCATGCGGGGAATTGCATCCAAGAGGAGTAGTATCATTGAGGGTTTGAGCAGGTGCAAAGATGTTGGAATAGTGGAGCAGGTGGCTTGCATAAATACTCATGGCACGACCAGCGTGATTCTGTCCTTTACTCATTGCGGGTGTGATTTTTGAGCGGGTCGTCAGGCATTAGCACAAAGGGTATTGCTCGACCCACATAATCCACAAAAAACGCAACGAGTTAGCGGAAACTCCTGGTAACACCAGTAGATAAAGGCGCACAGTATTGAGGCGCTGGGCATACATACCCTGACCCCGATCATGACCCACTTCAACTTTGATCAGGAATTCGGCCAGCAACAGAGATAACCCTAATTAGGTACCCTTGACTAGGTTGTAACCAATGGAACGGCACGCCTGAAAAGGATCGAGATAGAGTTGGAGTAAGACAAGCGAGTTACTAGGACGCCAAAATCAGTCCCGCGACAATGCGGGCTCTTTTGTACCCCGAAACTGAAATAGCACAATCGGGGTCGCGGCGAGAGAAAGCGCCTTGCTGGCACTACAAGGGAACTCGCGGAGCGCCTGCTCTGTTATTCAACTGTACCATCATGGGCTGCAGCGCAAACCCCAAAAGGAAATGTAGGCTAGATGGCTTATAATAGGATAGTGACCCCCCTCATCGTCGCCTCCTTTGTGTGCCTGTCCGGGCGCTTTTTCCTCCTCTTCCGCTTGTCGTTCTGACTCTTTTTGTGTTACCTCCGTGTCTCGTGCGCGGTTCGACCCAATGTTCACGCAGCGCCCCATAAATGTATCCAAAAAAGAGGTAGCTGACGTGGGTGGCTGACGTGGGCCAACCTTAATATTTGGGCGGGTTCCCCAGCGCGTATTGAGTCGTCGCATCAGGCACGGGAGTCCAAAACTCCGACCGCGATACAGGTTATGCGTCAGTCCACCTAGTTATGTGGCGGATATGTAGCCTTTCCAGTTACAAAATCGATTCTATTTAACCCAATTCGGGCTTATATGCTTGGACATGCCACAAAAATACATGCCTTGAAGCCATGAGACAGCGTCCCGTCTCAGCCCGACCCAATTCACAGCTTCATCGGCACACGGGCAGGTCACGGACAAGTCAACAGCAGTCATGTCAATCTTCAACTCAAACACGTTCCTTGAAAAATGACATTCCTCTCCTAACATACAATCCGCTCGTAACTGACTATAAACAGGTCACCGTATGCAGTATCGTGTATATACGGAAATATAACAAATGAGAGAGCAAGCGAAACAGAAACACGATTAGAGTGAAAATGAAAGGCACACACCAACTCAACCAAACAACGCATCCTCATCGTCCCCCGGCGGCGGCCCCCTCAACTCGATATTGCCCTTTTCATCCAAGACCGCGTTCTCCGTGGAAACTTGAATTCCCTCGGCCTTGAGCTCCGCCTCTTCCGCCTCGGCAAGACCCAACGGATCGCGAGGAAGCCAGATAATCTGCTGCGGCTCGATCGCAGCCGGATGGGTAAAGTCCTCTGGACCATCGTTGCGCTTGCCAGCCTCGCCCACGTTTTGGCCATACTCTTCGGTTTTCGGCTTGATTTCGGCATCGAGCTCGTGTTCGGCCCGCTCGCGTTCTAGCTTTTCGAATTTGGACTGTTGTTCAGGCGTGAGCGGGTCCTTGTCGGTCGGGTTGAGTGGGCGCTTGCCCGAGGCCTCGGACGATTGACGGCCAAAGTCGCGTTCGTTGAGTTTATCTTCGTCTCGGACTTCGTCGTCGTTTTGCGAGTGAATTTCCCTGGGCATGCCGTAGGATTTGTGGGCGAGGGTGAGGGGCAGAGGGTGGATGAGGGGCGCATAGGAGGACCGGATGATCAAGTTGAAGCCGAGCTATGTCCGAGGTCAAGTCATATGTAAGAAACATATACAAAAAACTCACTGTAAGAGCAATAAGGACGACCATCAACGCGCCCTGCGCAAGTGCCGACGGTTTGTTGTTCTGGTCGCGCGCGAGGAAGAACAAGGCGGCCATGCAAATCTGTTGAATATACAGGCCGACAAAAACATGCTGGATCGCCTTGGGGAAGAACAATCCTGTAGCCAGGTCAGCACTGATTACTCGACCCAAATGAGACTCACCTCCGGTATCGCCCGCCTCGGGCTGGCCAAACTGCCACAAGAACAGATATTTCCAGACTTGATAAAAGAGGAAGAATGACACGCAGATTAGGCCGTTGATGATCGGCGAAATGATCGAGTATCTGCTCGCGAGTCAGTATGGCCGAGCAAAAGAATCATTCGACTCACGTAAGGCCGATGACCGTAATAAGCGACATGGCAGGGAACAGGGTACCCCACGCAACGTTCCGCAAGGTATACTTGATATTATAAATCGAGCGCGGGGTGCTACAAACCAGTCAGCGATGCTCTCCCACGGCCCTCGAACACTCACCTTCCGAGGATATAAAGCTTGACATAATACAAGATCAGCGGCACAGCCTGCAACAAGCCGCCGGCACTCCCAGCCAAACCCTGCAGGATCGCATAGGTAATGAAGAAGGTGGACGCTTCGGGCAGCTTTTGGGCGAGAATGGTAGCAATGGAGCCTGGGTTGTTGAGCAAGCCCGGAAGAGCGGCGATAATACCCGACGAAATGGTCACAATGAGGAAACCGTGCTGCCACCACAATCAGCCCCGGACACGACCAAGAAAAGAGATAGACTTACCACGACCAGGAAGATAAAGTAGCGCGTCATCAAGGACAACTCGAGCCCGGTCCTGCGCGGGATACCCTCGAACCGAGCAAGCAGCCGAAGGACAATCGGCAAGAGCATCATCAAGACGGCGAGGCCGACGGGCGGGAGGACACCGGAAATGATGCCGACGACGACATTTGGCAAGGTGCATAGCCAGTGCAACCACTTGTAGCGCACGCATAGCTGCGAGACGTTCGAGACGATACCGACAAAGGCCACTGCACCCCAGGTCAGAATAATAATAGAAATGAACTCAATAAGAACGCACCGGGAATAGACCAAAAGATAATTAAAGCCGCGGTTGCCGCATAACTAATGACCCTGCGGATGCGTGCCTCGTACGGGTTGATTCCCAGATTGCCCCAAATGACATCCGCCGGCGCGACCTCGGTATACTTTTCAGCCATCCGATACGGCTCGTTGTGGACCGTAATCTGCGCGGCAATGTGGGCACCAATCTGCTGGTGGAACAGGATAAACGCCGAATTGAGGGGAGGGTAGTTTTCGTCCATATCGACGCCGACATTATTGATATCCTCTGCGAGCCTGCGCCGTCCTCCGGCGAGGTCCTGTTCGGCGTCGAACAGCTGTTTACGCGTCCACTCGATGGTATCGACCTTTTCGCCCATAAACGGAAGCCCAAACGGCAAAAACTTGAACGGCGGCAGGCGGTGCGTGGGGCGTTGGTCGCGCGGGACGAGTTTATCGGCCAGATGGGGCGACGCTTCCATATCCTCGGGCACAACCGGCTTGACAGTCGAAGCATCCTTGCCCTTTTTCTCTGCCTTGGCAAGGGCGAGGTTGTGCTCGCGGTGGAGCTTGTTGGCAGTAGCGACCAGCTTGAACTCGGCGGATTCGAGCTGGTTGGACAGGGCCAGACGGCGTTGGTACATGTCCGGCAGGTCCTTCAAATCTCTGCAAGCGAGTTAGACATGCTTGGCAGGGCTGGGTCGGAACTTACCGATTAAGCCAAACCTTCTTGACGCCGCCAGGCACGTGCTGGAACAACTGCTCCAACGCGGCCTCGTCCAAAAACTTGCGCGGGACACCCGTAATCAATACGGTGTTCGCCTGGGCCGAGCGCGAGTGGATGGGGTCGACCAAGTGGCGCTGGCGAGTGGATATGAAATTGCGCATCTCCTTCTTGATGTTATACAAGACCCAGATGGTAAGGAACCAGACTAGGACGAGGTGGGCGGCATAGCGGACTTGAGCGTCTTGGGGGATATTGCCGAAGGTAAACTGGTCGAGACCGGTCTTGTTGTTGAGACCAGCCGAGTCGACGGGGAGCAAGATGGCCCAAGATATGAACCTGGACAAAGGTAAGCGAGGAACAACAAAGAGAGAGACGGACGCACCAGACGGGGAGAAAGATGAGGAACATCATGCGCAGGTAGCGCACAAAGAAATAGGCGTCCATGCCATTGTGTTGTTGGATGTCCTTGTGGTCGGCCTTGTATATGGACAGGGGCCAGGAGAACAGCCCGTCGCCCAGCGGGGGTTGTCGTTTGCTGCAGCCAGGTTAGCCCAATCCACGCAGTCACCGACCGACTCACCCCTCGGGCAGAAAACGCGAGCGCGGCTCATAGATCGAGGGAAAGGAACGGCGGATAACGGTAAAGGCGAGAATCTCGGCGCCAAAGATGGCCGCGTTGAGGACGAGAGCCGTTATAAAGGACGACGTCGAGGCCGACTTGGCGTCTTCCTGGGTCGTCGTGCTGTCCAGCGGTTAGCACGGCACGGAGACACGATGGGGGACATACGACATGGAGGGGAATGATGGTGGTCGTGACGCAACTCGCTCCCTTTGAGCAAATTGGCCTGGCGTTTGCATCCGGCCCGCCCCACCTTATGTCATCCCGATGCGATCGCCCCCATCGCGTCGCCCTGCGCGATCGAGCTGTGTGTCCGGCTCTCGTGTCTCCGTACCACGCGCAGTCGCGTTCTTGCCACAAAATTTACCGCGACGAGGAGATCGACAGGGGTGGGCGATTGGGGCTGCACAGCTTTGAGCGTCGCCGGCTCCTTTGAGCGTGCCCAGACCCGGCGGTCGCTCTCCCGCCGCAGCGTGCGTATCACAAAGGTGCAATGCCGGCCCGTGGGCGTTGGTGCCCTCGCGCCCCAGTGGCTCGAGTTGCCAACGATCGGTTCCGAGGAGATCGCGCATAGTCAGATGACGCCAACGTGCCCGATGTCCAATTGTGGTCCGGGGCTGATAAGATAAGTGCCCCTATCTGCCCGGGTCGCTCCGGCCAATAAACACCGACACCGCGCGCACTCCCCCATGAACGACGTCATGCGATTAATTAAACGAGAAGCCCGGCTCGATCAGCGCTTGGGAATATGAGCCAGACCGATGACGTCTATTCCTGGATGATTACGTACGATCAGCGCTTCTCTTTGCACCAAGGCAGGATCTCCCACGAGGCCGAAATAAGTAACTGGCGGGCCTCGTCGAACCCGAACAACACTTGAGATTCGGCCGCAGTCTGGTTCATTCCGGCTTCCTCGACGAAATCAGCGTGCTTTACAGCGATCGTGAATGTGTTGCCTCCCGTTACCCCCGCACGAATCAACCAGTTTCAATTCGCGAACACAATGGGCCCGTAAACATATCAACATATCAACTAGTAATATCTCTGCGGGCATGCTATGGAAAAATGGCTAGGGCTTTTGCTTGGCGACATGCGCCTGATGGGGGCGCCAACGAATTCTATGGGTACAGCCCCAAGCTCTGCCTAGTCGACCGGGGTCATAGCCTTCGTTGGAAAGAATTCCTCCGCGATCCTATATCCGAGTTCGAATCGAAAGAGCCCAAAATATGGTCAGTAATTTCGTACGAGGCGTGATAGAACGCATATACGCAGGGTTTCCTACGCTGGTTCTTTTCAGTTGTCCCATAACCACTTCTGGAACACCTTTGCCCGCATACGCGGGGCTGAAACTAGCGTTTTTGGGGATATTCGGCTCCAATACTATTTTATTTCAGTATCTGCGCCTCAAAATATTTCATTCCCAGCCCATCATTTCACAAGCATCTTTTCACGATCCAACATGAATAAAAGGTACCCACGCCTCAAAATGTTCCTCGCCGATCACCTCGCGTAAATGTCCCACCGCCGCATGTAACGCCCGTGCCGCAACATCCGCACTCGGCCCGCCCCCAAACAACCGCGCATACACCTGCTCCGCGATCACCGGCGCGTCCTGGTCCCTCACCGCCCACATGGTCGCAATCACGCTCGGACACCCGCTCATCAGTATCCCAGCTGCAAGATGCACCGCTTCTTCGGACAACCTCTCCACGCCCGTAGCCGTCTCGCACGCAGATAAAAACGCGAGTCTGGCGTACTTGAGCGGGTTCCTAGAGATCTCTGCGAGATCGAGCGGGCCGTCGTGCAAGTGAAAGGCTGATGTGGTGGGCTCGTCTAGGTTTTGTGAAGCGTGGCAGGCGAAATGGATAAATGTGTGGTCGTGCATTGCGTCGCGCACGGCGTTGATCGTGGCTTGTGATCCTTCGAGCCGGGTGACTCGTTCATCCCCTGCCAAGCGTTTGATATGGTCGAGCTCCTCGCCCGTGTGGCGCAGATACGACTTGCCTGGTGTCACGGTCATTCCGATCGCCAGAATTCCGCGAAATGGGCCCGAGGCAGGCGTTGCAAGAAGCGTACCCAGATCCGGGGTGTAGGAAGAGACGACAAAGTCGTGTAGTTTTTGTTTCGGCGAGTTGGTCTCGTATATCCCAGCCGCGTGCAGGGGAAGAAAAGATAATGGGCCAGTCAGGCACCAGGTAATCCTCGGGAGCTGATCATCCTTCGAGTTGTTCTGCATAAGAAATTAGAGCTCAGTTGGTATGGGATTTTCAAGCACGCACTAGATAATCAAGTCGCTCTAGTATCGGCTGGGCCGCATCTACCCATAGGCTCTTCAAAACCGTTAGGAAATGACGCCTCGGATCTGGCGCCTTGGACCGGTCTTTTACGACCCCCCGCTGAGGAGTCGCGCAAGCTAGCAAGGCAGCGCTCCATCCTTCTCGCATCTTGTTAATATCTCGATACGAGAGATTGGGTAGCGGAATGTGAGTGACGCTTTCCGAGCCTGGCTTAAATGCGAGTGCGTCGCACTGGGTCTTGTGAACATTGACGACAACCACTGCTCCAGAGTGCGCGGCTCGTGCCAGTGTAGAGACTTTTCGTGGTCTCAGGAAGTCTTGGAAATCGGGAATATCGCGTGCTCGGTTGACGAGTTCGTCCCATTCTTCGGCGAGACGCCGCTGGATCTGGGCGTCTTGTTCAGTTGGCTGGGACAACGCAAGGGGCGCCGTTCCGGCCCTGTCGAGCGCACGAGATACCTCTTCTAGGCGATTTGCAAGAGAAGCATCGACCCGGCGTAGGTCATCGAGAGGCGTGCGAAGCTGCAGGATCTGGCTCCAGACTATCGAGCGCCCCTGCTCGAGCCACTCGAGAGCAAGGTCGTACCGTTCAAATGAAATAGCCACAGCGGCTGCATCGTTGACCAAGTTCCCGATCAAGAGAATATCCTGGTACCGGCGGTCGATTGGTTTGCCAAGCCAGACGACCGAGGGAACGAGATTCATAGCCAGTTGATAAACATCGAGAGATAATGGCAGATTGAATTTGGTCGCAGTCTCGATCAGGTCACGGGCGGCTTGGAATCGGCCTTGAGGCGAGGCACTGGGCGTTTGTATCGCCTTCAACAGCGATTTGATGGCCCTGTCAGAGTCTGCTGGGTCGCGTGCAAGTTCGTATCGGTTCGCGAGAGACGTGCCTAGATTTTTCGCGTTGGCGAGGTAGTCCTGATGGTGGGTAGGGGTAAGAGAAAGAGCTTCTTCTATGAGCGCAATGGATCGGTCGATGTCCGGGAGTCTCTTTGTCGTGTAGCCGCGATATTTCAACGTGATACTGAGGCTGTTTAGAAAATGTCGCCGGTCGATATGGTTCGTGGGCATGATTTCTAGAGCGTGCTCGTGGTGACGAATAGCTTCATCGAGGTCAGAGTTCTCGTGTAGATTGAACCACTTGATCGAGAAAGCGTTTCCCAAAATACGGAGTATCTGAGCCTTCCCTGCGTCGTTATTGGCTTCCAGTTCAGCGGCTCGGCTCAGGTGCATGATAGCCTCGTCACAATCAGCAACGTATCCTCGTCGGCCGGCCCTCGTGACTAGCGCAATGCCCAGGCTCTCGAGTAGCCGAGGTAAGCGAGGGTGCCCATCAAAAGCTGCCAAGAGTCCCCGGTTGCGGTAGAGAATCGCCTGGTCAAGGTCCGCAAGATCTCCCAGGTATTCAAAACGAGCCAAATACATAGTCCCCAGCCCGCTGATGAACATGGGCCTCTCCCGGCGACCTTCTGGGATTTGGGAGATGCACTGGGTCTGGCTCGTGATCGCCGCGTCGATGTCTGCAACCTTTCCAAGAATCCGGAAGCGCGTCAAGAGCGAGTTACTTCGATTGTTAGCCCATGCGGCTTTGTTGGGATCGCTATCCGGAATGATCTCGACCGAGGAGTTTATGAGGGATATTGCGCGGTCAAGAACGGCAAGGTCGTTTGTACGCTTGAAGCGCCGATCGAGCGAGCTCCCAAGGAGATTGGATCGCCTGGCCCTACGGGGATGGCCCGCGGGAGTCAACTCGAGGGCATTTTCCAGATTTTTTATTGCAGCATCTAGATCAGCCGGATCTTGCCGGGCATCAAAGCGGCGTAGGAGCGAGCACCCGAGATTGTCCATGTATGCGGCTTGATCAAGACTATTCGCGGGAGCGAGAGATACTGCAAGTTTCTGCAAGTCGATTGCTCGGTTGACGTCTTCCACAGTGCCTAGACGCTCAAACCGAGACATGAGGGCACTCCCCGAGCTGTCAAGTCTCGATAGTCGAGCGGGATGTCCTTCTGGGGTCGATTCGAGCAACTCTTCATGCGCTGTAACTGCAGCGTCGAGGTCGATTGTTTGACCCAACCGTGCAAATCTACGCAGGCGCGACAGACCCAGGTTGAATAACAGGCTATCCTTGTCGGGGTGATCGTTAGAAGCAAGTTGATACGCTTCCTGGTCGTGTTCAACAGCCTTGTCCAGGCTCCCCAAGTCTCCGGTGTGTGCGAATCGGCTCATGTAGGACTGACCAAGGTGGCTGAGACGTTCTGGCCGTTTAGGGTCGTTGTCATTGGTTGCCAGGACGCTCGCTCCTAGGGTATCGATAGCCCTGTCGATGTCCGCGAGATTTTTGGAGTCACGGCACCGTATTAGCAGTGAGCGGCCAAGGCTGCCCAGCCTTGCCGGCATCTCGGGGTCGTCGCCCGAAGTTAGAGAGAGGGCTCGCTCGTGAGAGGCGATCGCGTTCTCTATGTCCACCAGCTCGTGGAGGCTCCCATATCGTATGTTGAGAAGGTTCCCAAGCTGATTGAGTCGTTCAGGCAGAAGAGGGTCGTCTTTTTTGCTAAGGTAAATGGAGGACTCTTGATGGGAAATTGCCGTGTTCAAATCTTGGAGTCGCCCAGAGAGCTCAAGTCGACGGGAGAATGAGCTAGCAAGGTTATGAAGTAACCGAGGCCTTTCTGGACAACTATCCGGGGTTTGGGAGGCCGCTGTTCCGAGGCAATCGAGGGCATTATCGAGGTCAGCGGGGGCCCTGTGGCGCTCATATTCTTGCAAGAAGAAGACGCCGATTTTTCGGAGCTGTGGGATGAAGTCTTTCGCGGTCTCTTGGGAGAAAAGGTCTACTACTTCTCGATGGACTTCGCCGGAGGAGTGAACTTGATCATTCGCCCAACGATCGTACAACTGGCGATAACACCCATAGATCGTTCGCTCGGATGGATGGTTGGGTAGCGCGGTATTCAGATACCGCGCAAGGGTCGCTAGGGCAATGCGGGGGTTGGGCATTTTGTTGATGTCTTCCAGCGCGCTCTCTGGGCCACGAGTCAAGTCGGCGCCACTGACATCATCGGTCGGGGTCCCTGCCGAATACTAGGTATTAAATTAGTCGTTAGCAGCTCGATGAAGCTGGTGCGGCGGAAACTAACCTCGCCGATAGTTTTGTCGGTCGGGGATGAACTAATGTGTTCCTGTCATGACATGCTTGACTAACGTTGAGATAATCGTGAAACTGATAAACCTTACTTGAATTGGGTCAGCCGCGCTCCTGACGAATACAAGGTTAGGCCGAGGATGCGACTATGAATATTTCGGGGGCGTACCGAGATGTTTTCCACCCACTCTGCAGGCCAACGAGAGTATTCCCTGGCGACATCTCAGTGGTGGGAGGAATGACGCACGATCTAGCACAGCCCGGCCAAGAGTTGCGCTGTCCGGGTGAACTCCACACGACGTCATAACTATATCTGATATGGCCGGCCCAGAAAGTCCGAATCGTGGATTGAATGGAGAATTTGGCTGCGGAGGTATGGTTGTAACGCTGGTAACCGAGCCAGAATATTGGGATCCAAATGCGAAATACGATACATGGTGCATGAGTGAGGTTATCGCCAAGGGAAGGTGAAACTACATTAACCACATCGGCATAACGAACCTGGTAGCCGAGTTTCAGTTTCAAGTGGTTGAGTGAAGAAGCTTGGTTACATTGGAGGCTTGGAAGTTCGGGCCGTCGAGGGGTCCAGGAGCGCCGCATGTCACGTGACATGCACTTGCATAAAACGATCAAATTGATACAATTTATGATTGAAAAATGGAGTTACCCCACAACCGGGCGTTCCCTTGGCGTACGAGGAAATTGGGCCAGCTGGGGGCACGCTAAAGTCTCACAAACGATAACTTGCAACAACATTGATTCACAAGAACACCAAGCCAGGTTCGAACTAGAGTCCAATGTAGATATATGGTATCCACGCCTCAAATTTGTCCTCCCCAATCTGTTCCCGCAAATACCCGACCGCCTCATGCAATGCCCTCGAAGCATTTACAGCCGCCGCTCCACCACCCTTCAGAAGTCGCGCATACACCTGTCCTGCAACCACCGGTGCATCCTGATCCCTCACTGACCACATCGTTGCAATCACGCTCGGGAACCCGCTCATCAACATCCCTGCAGCAAGGTGGACAGCTTCTTCGGAAAGGTTCTCGACACCCGCCGCCGTTTGGCAAGCAGAGAGGAACGCCAGGCCAGCGTGCTTGAACGGGGCTCGGGAGATTGTTGCGAGGTCGAGAGCCTTGTCGTGAAGGTAAAAAGCTGAGCTTGTGGGGTCGTCGAGGTTCTGAGAGGCGTGGCAGGCAAGGTGGACCCAGCTATGATCACGCATACCATCAAGCACCGCCGCATGAGTTGCTTGGGGGCCTTCTAACCGGGTATATCGTAAGCCTCCAGCTTGGCGCGCAATATGGTCCAACTCTTCCGTGGTACCGGGTAAGGACGACATGCCGCGGGTGGTTGATTGTCCAACAGCTAGGATTCCTCGAAAGTCATCCACAGGTGGGGGTTCTGTGAGCAATGAGCTTAAAGTAGGGGCATAAGATGAAACGACATAGTTGAAAGCCTTGTCTGGGGGTCCGTTGGAAGTGTAATTGCCGGCCGCATGTAATGGGAGAAATGACAGGGGGCCCGTTACACACCAAATGATCCTCGGTAGCTCGTCGCCCGCGGGGCGTGGAACCTATTTTACACATGCTCAGCTACTCAAATTTGGTTGGTGCTTTGATGTGCTTACCAGGTATCCCAGCTGATTTAGGATTGGTTCCACGACGTAATGCCATAGACCGAGTAGAACACCTTCCAGTTGGCTTCTGGGGGTAGGTGTGCGAGATGAATCCTTCTTAACCCCGCGTTCACGGACGCCACTCGACTGTAACGACTGGGCCCATTGCCGCCGCATTGCAGTGGCAATCCCGTGCGAGAAAAACGGGAGACGAACATGAATTCCCTGCGCAGCCTCGGGAGGTAGTATGACTGCGTCGCATCCCTTTTTGCTAACATTGACAAGGGCCACGGCGCTTGAGCGGGATGTTTGCAACAGGGTAGTCAACTCGGGAGGCTTGAGAAAGTTCTGAAACCCCGGAGTTTTTCGGACACGCTCGACAAGTTTATCCCATTCTTCGGCAAGTCTATGGTGAGTTTGAATAGCTTCGTCATATGACGAAGTGACTTCATCTCGATCGAGGCGTGCTCCGGCATGGTCAATAGCCAAGGCTACTTCTTCCAGTCGGTCGGCCAACGCAGCGTTGATCTTGCGAAGGTCATCTACTGGAGTGCGGAGCTTGAGCATTTGACCCCAAACAATGCTACGCCCTTGCTCTAAAAACTGGAGCGCAAGGGCGGCGTTCCCCGCGCGAAATGCCCGGGCGGCAGCTTTCGTGACGAAGTCTTGTAACACCTCAGCCATAGCTTGATATCGACGACTAATTGTTTTGCCGAGCCAGATAACGGAAGGCACGTAGTCCATAGCCAGCCTACAAGCGTCCACGGCTCGATCGGGAAATCCGAGGTTATCTGCCACTTCGGCCAGCTCACTCATCGCCCCCAGACGAGCAATTGGAGCGCCCGCAGTCAATCGGAACGCGTAAAAATACGTATCCAAAATATTCTCATCACCGGAACGAGTGCGCTGATCCGGAAGTGTATCTGCTTTCAAGGCAAGTGACTGCGCCAAGCACTTCAAACGTTTAGACTTTTCTGGGTGCGTATCGGGAATAAGAGAGATCGCCTCTTCTTGAATTTTAATCGCCTCATCAAGGTCCGAGATCTCGTTTGAGAAGGTAAATTTCAGGCATAGCGTCCAGCCTAGATGTGCCATCCAAATCGGTCGCTGCCGATCTCCTTCGTTTGTAAGCTGGACGGCCAATCGGTAAGAGGAAATTGCCTCCTCCAAGTCAGAAGGTTTTCGTGAGTGGTAGTAGCGACCGGCTAGCGAGTTCCCGAGGTTACTAAGTTTAGCGGGCCGGTCGGGGTGATCTTCTGGAGTGAGGGAAACAGCATCTTGGAGCAGCAATACTGCCTCTTCAAGGTCTTCTGGTTTCTTGGATTTTTCAAATCGAACCCTGATTGCACTGCCAAGGCTGGTAAGGAGCACCGGCAATCTCGGGTGGCCATTCGACGTCAAGGAAATGGCCAAGCGACGATTCGAGATCGAGCGGTCCAAATCAACGAGATCCCCTAACAGTTCGAAACGAGATAGCAATGATTTGGCCAGGTTACCGAGCCACATAGCCTTCTCAGGGCGATCCGAAGCAGATAGTTCAAGTGATTTATTTTGGTATGATATCGCCTCGTCAAGATAAACGAGTTTTCCGGTGTCGTCGAACCGAGTGGAAAGGATGGAACCCAGGTTATTAACCCAGATGGGTTTGTCGGGGTGGTCGTCTGGGGTGAGCGAGACCGCCTGTTCACAACGAGTGATGGCCTGTTCCAAGTCGCGAAAGTCACCAAAGCTCACGAATTTTCGGCAGAGCGCACTAGCAAGATTATTGAGCCGCCTTGGTTTCTGGTCGTGATCATCGGGGGTCATATCCACCGCTTGGGAATGACTCGATATAGCTCGCTCGATATCAGAATGTTTGTTAAGCCGTTCAAACCGACGCATGAGAGAGCTACCGAGGTTGCTAAGAAAATATGCTTTGGGGGGGTCGTCGCTCAACGTGAGCGATACTGCCTGTTCCTGAGCTTCGATTCCCTGTTCAAGACTGGCGAGGTCCCCATTGTGTAGGAATTTGGCCACGAGAAACATTCCAAGTGCGTCTAGCATCCATGGTCGGTCGGAGTGACCGGTTGGACACAGTGATACAGCTCGTTGTTGGCCAGTGATTGCTCTATCAATGTCGTCAAAGTTTCCTAAGTTCTCAAATCGAGTAACAAGGGTCCCTCCCAGAGTTCTCAGCATTTTTGGCTTCTTCGGGCTGGCATCCGGGGTGATTTCGACGGCACGCTCTTGATAAGAAAGCGCAGCCTGCAAGTCTGGCATTGTGCCAAGCCGAAGGAAACGATCCCTGAGTGCGGACCCAAGGTTATTGAGACGCACAGGCTTGTCGACATCGGTATCAGGTGTAGCCGTAACCGACTGTTCATAGCAAGATATAGCCTCATTTAGATCGGATACAACCCCGAAGCGATTAAACCGAACATGAAGTGACATGCCCAAGTCGTTCAGACGGCCAGCTCTATGGGGATCGGATTCTAGAGTAAGCGAGACGGCATTTTTATGATTGGTGATTGCGTCTTCGAGGTCTTGTAGATGGGCCAAGCGAGAAAACCGATGGCGAAGCATAGTACCAAGATCGCCTACGAATAATGCCTGGTATGAGTGGTTCTCCGGCGCAACATCTGTGGCCCGTCTGATGGCTGATATGGCTTCTTCGAGATCGGAGAGCTGGCCACGATGATCGAATCGGACCTGAAGCGCTGATGCCAGGCTGCGAATGCGCAGAAATAGCTGTGAATCGTTTGGTGAAGTCGACTCGATGGCGCCTCGCTGGATTAATATCGATTTGTCCAGGTCGGAAATATCCCCCTGACGCTCAAATCGCCAGAGGAGCGTGTTTGCATAGTTGCTCAGTATGACAGGTTTTCTGCTGGGGTCGGCGGGAAGTATAGAGATGGCCTCTTCGAAACAAGTTATCGAATGTTGCATGTCCGCCAGAGCCCACCCCTGTTGATATCGGTACATGTACAAGACCGCAAGTAAACCGATTCGAACCCAAAGATTCGATTGTCTCCACGCTTCGTTTCCGGTCGCCGATGCAGGCTCGCGCTGGCGCAGCTCGCGATACAAGGTAAAAGCCAACGGTTCGAGCGGATTGCCTTGTGGAATGGCATTCCAGAACTGTGACAGAGTGAGTAGTGCTTGGCCCGTGTCCGGGAGAGAACGAATATATTCCAACGCCTCTGCAGGGCCGAGCACAATTTGTTGTGGGCTGGGGTTGGCCGATTGAGCGGCAGCCTCAGGTCCGGATTGGGGACCCGCCGGGGAAGCAGAAGATGATTTCTTCTCCACACCGTCCAGGTCGCTGGCTTGGGCTTGTTCCGCCATCTATGTTGGTATCGTTGATTATTTCAACGCCGCACAATAAAGAGTCGTGAAGACTCACCAAGAGAAAATGTTGCGAAAGGCCCTGAGGTAAATTGTGGTGGTAGTTAACAGCGTGGGACACTTGGTCACGGGATCCATCAGGAAACTGCAAGGTGGAGTGCAGCCAGCTGCAGCCGACTGGCAGCCGTGGCCGGCTTTCACACTGACACAGCCGGCTGTGGCAGTGCCAAAACTGGGAGGTGTGCTGCAGCCACCATGCCAGTGCCGCGGGATTGTGATGGTAGTCATGGTAGTTATAACTGGCCCTACCCAACCTTGTGCTAGGATAGGTAATAATGCTTATAAGTATGAATAATCAGATTAAACATTTACAAGAATTCGTCGGCAAAATCGTGCCGGGCTCCGGAGCACCGGGTTTTTCTCGCAGGCGCTTCCTATATTTTTGGAGCGCCCAGAGAACCGATGCGTGCTCCTGGGCGCTCCTGGTGCGCCCGAGCTCCCCACTTGCACTCCCGATCCTCCCAAGCCCGCCGTTTGTGCTCCTGGTCGTTCCCGGTCCTCCCGAGGCCCACGCTTGCGCTCCGGAGCACTTGAGGGGGGCTCCCACGTTATCCTGTGCACTCCAGAGGGTTGCACTTACGCCCGGGAGACCACATGGGGTGCTCGCGAGCAGGCTCCGGAGCTTCAGGAGCTCCCATTCTTTTCTCGTGAGCACGGTAGTAAATATTAATAATAAAATAAATTTGTCACACTGCTCTCGAGTGTTCACAAAGTAGCATCTAATTAAGGTGTAAATAAAACAGCAACATTATGCGGCGCCACCGCGGCCTGCTGCAGACTAGATCGCAAAGAACCGCAGTCGATGTGAGCAAGGGCCCTCGCGATGGGTGGACGAGCGCAGGAAGAGCGCGCAAAGGAAATCAGGCGAGCAACGGTGGACGAGGGGCCAGCGGGCAAGCGAGAGCCAGTGGGCGAACGAACGTGGGCAAGTAGGGGGCAGGTGGGCGGGCGTAAACGAGGGCAGGCGGGCGTAAACGAGGGCAGGCGGGCGTGGGCAAGCGAGCGTGGGTCCGGGTGTGTGCGAGTGCGGGTGTAGGGAGCAGATGTGAGTAAAGGATGACATGGTTAAGCGGGTGCACTCACCTCTGCCACCGTGAGGGGAGCAACAGCGGCACAGCAGGGCAGGCGAACGAGCGGGCGGGGCGTGTGCAAACGCGAGTGCGAGTGTGAGTACGGGCGCGGGCATGGCGAGGGAGAGGGCGAGGACAGGTGAGCCAGGTGGCGAACGGGCTCACCTCAGCTACGAGTGTTGCGAAGCGGGCAGGGGCAATCGACAGGTGGGCAATCGCTTTAGGCACGGGGTCGACGTGTGTGTGAACAACGCCAAAAGGCATTGTGGCGGGTTGATGAGAGTTGGGCTGTTTGCGGGTAGCAATCAGGCATGACGCACAATCAACATCATGCCAGCCTGTGCACGGACCACAACTGACGCAATTGCGTGACCTGTGCGCAGAGATGACTTCATGATTGCCTCCATCGATTTCACCTGCTGCCCTTGACCACCACCAGCAACGTCCTCTGGATCGCCCACTCAGATGTAGGCACTGCGCCCAACGCCTGCCTTGCCCGTTGTCCAGCGCTGGTCGCCCGCACCTTGCCATCCAAGCGGTAAGCCACACCCACCCACCACTCACCGTTCACCTAATCCCCTTTGTCATCAGCCCATGCCCTTGCTTGTCCCCGCCCTTGGTCGCGCACACTGCCAACTTCTTCACCCGCTCTATACACCTCTGTTGCCTGCTTCGCGGTCGGCCGTGACCAAGGTGAGTATGCCTGCCACCTGTTCGCGTCACCCTGCTCACTCCTTACCTTCGCCATACTCACGCCCGCACTTGGTCACCCATGACTACATAGGCTGGCCCACTTAGTTAAGTCATCCCCACCCACGTCACCCCTGCCCACCATTCTGACGCCAACACCCGATTCAGGTGCGCTGTGCCTGTGTCCGCCCTCGCTCAGTGCTACAGCCTGCATGTCCGTGCGCTCCCCACCGCCCCTTCTGCACACGCAGTCACCTGCACTCTCTGCCATGCCTGTATCACCCACTCGTGGCGACCATAGGTGAGTCGTCCCGCCACATGCCTGTGTCACTTCCACTCACTGCTCCTCACCCTTGCTTGTTGTGAGCTGTCATACAGCCCCCAACTTTTCCTTTCGCTCGGGCGCCTCTGGCCCCCTTTCTTCTTGTGGCTTGGCGCTGTCTCGGAGTTGACTCGTCTGGGAATGGCGATCGACTCACACCTGTACTTATGATTCGTCTGGTTGACTCGCCTTGGAATGGCGGTTGACTCAGTTAGATGACTCACTCGTATTAGTGTAGTATATAACGAGCAGAGAACAAGCCTGACTACTCCAGCTTGTTCTCGCCTTGTCCCACTTCACCTTCGCACTAAGGGGTTAGCAACCCTCTTACTAAGTCTTTCTCCCCAAGGGTCTCGTGGCTTAAAGGTACTTAGCCACTTGACCAACCCATCGTATCTCGTGGCACATCGTCACTAAGTCAAGTAACCTTTCGTGGCTTAACTATAAGCCTTATACGTCGTGTCCGTCTATCGCCCCAAGTCTACGAGGACCCCAGTCCTACCCCATCACGTCTAAAGTCACCTCCGCGTCACACTAGTGACCCTACGGCGAAGGCTCGTAACATTGCTGCCATCCATGGTCGCGGTGACGTACACCCACACCAGCACTTGCGCACCCACGTGCACCCTTCTGGGCTCACGCTTGGTCATGCTGGTTGACCCACCTCCACTCACCCTCGGTCGTCCCCGATTTGAGTGCACGTGCTCCTCCTTCCTTGTTGTGCATGCCGAGTACCCACGCCCTTCTCCGACCCCCACTCCTTGCGTTCCTCACACCCTGCACCCCCTCTAATATTGCAATGTATACCTACACAATGTACAATACCAGTATAAATAATATCTATGTTATTGCATCTCTGGTCCCAGTGTACCGCTTTAAGCAATGGAGGACATGTTTAGAGCTCCAGACAATCACAGCTGTGCTTGTGAGCGCCCTGCCTGGGATCCAGAGAACCAGTCTCGGGCTCCTGTAAGATCTAAAGCCCAAGACTGGGGCTCCGGAGCACCAGCCTCGGGATCCCGTAAGATCCAGAGCACGGGTTTTGTGCTCCCAAGAGCTCATGAGCACACCCCATGTGCTCTTCACCTCCAGGATATGGGGGGGTGTCTCCAAGCACTCCAGCGCTATAGAGGTCTCATGAGATCTCGGGAGCCCTGAGGTATTTTGCTGACGTTTCAACCTATTCAAATAATGGTATGCACATCGTTTCTGGCTCTGCAGGTTGCACTATCCAGATCTGGGATGCCCATACTGGGAGATTAGTCGGCCAACCACTCCTGGGTCACACAGGTCCAGTCCAGTCCATTATGTACTCACCTGGTGGCGCGCATATCACATCCAGATCTAGGACACACAAATCGGGCATCCAGTGGGGGTGCATAAATTCAGAGATAGGTGCTTGGACCTTTCATTTTGCGCCCAACTGCACCAGCTCGCCCAGAACGGAGGCAACACAGCCACCTAATGTGGTGTGATCGTATAAGTGGGGGTCGGCACACGAAGCGTGCTGTGCCTGTGGGTGACATAAGCAGCTTTTGCAGGAAAAGTGGCACACCCTTGTTCCTCATCGACGAAGAGGCATTGAGATTCTGGGGCATGCACAATCCGTACAGAAGTGTTGCGTGAAAAAAGTGTTCAGAGCGGAATTTGGAGAAAGGCGTCTCAGAATTTTTAAATGCCATATTACATCTCCAGAGGTATGAATGCTCTCTTCTAAGACATGTTTCAGAAATTTTGTTCTGAACATTTTGTTCGTAAATGCCACTGGAATGTCAGTACACTATCAGGAAGGAGGTTGCAACGCTGTGCATGACGCATTAGGCAATATAATGCTGAACAAATATAAGCTCAGGAAAAAAAGTGGGGGAGAATAACATAAAATTACATGTTATAAACCCATTACACCTTTACCCCTTCCCCCCTATTATAATACCCCTAATTTATCCCTTATTACCCCTAATTTACTCCATTACATGAAATTTCACTGAGTAATTACAGGTTAAGGCAGTCACGCCAGAATCCTGCAGCAGGATTTGCCAGAATTCCCACGCAAATTCCGGCAAAATTCCCACCTTGCGGGTGTGGGTGCGGGTGTGGGAAGGGCCCAAAATGTGCCAGAAACCCGCCAGGTAACCTGCATATACCCGCGCTTAAGTGCTGGCGTTCCGGCACATTCCTGCATGCAGAAATACAGCTGGGAGGGGGGTTTTGCTGCACATCTGAGAATGAGGTTAGACAAAACCCACCACAAATGGATGTGAATGGTACCAGAAAATGCGCATAAATTCTGCGATTCCAGTCATATAATTATTATTGGGTAGAAAAATCAGGTCGCAGCAAGCGCAGCCAAATACATCTCAGAAATAATTCAGGGGGAAGCGCACCCCCC
>WSTK01000353.1:0-34106 GCA_019616945.1 Ceratobasidium sp. 414
TAAATCCCCCTAACCCGTTAATTAGGCTAAATTAAGCCTAATTTAGCCTAATTGGTACTCCCAGTTTTTCCTGACGTGAGCGTCTTAATTTACAGGGGGGGAGTGACCTTGCAGAAGCAAGGTGATATCTATTCTTTAAAGACGTTCCGAGGAAAATCCACTTTTCCAGATGGTGTAATTAGGCCTAATAATACAGGGGGGTTGGCAAATGGTGTAATGGGCTAATAACTTAGTAATAATCTTATATTACACCCACACTTTTTTGCTGAGTAGGTTATATGTGTGTAATCGGCTGTGGAAGCGGCTCAAGGGTGACCCAGGGTTGACTGCGCAAGCTGTGGGAAATACCTTTGGTTGTAAGGTGTGAAGAGAAAGATCCGAAGCTAATTCTAGCGAGGCCAAGTGTTTGCATCACCAAATGACAGGTGGACTCAGGAACGCTCACGTGCGCTGAAATGCTCACGTGTGCACTCTATCATATTTGAGCGCTCACGAGCACATTGAGCACTGTGCTTACCAATGCTCACGAGCGCTCAAATATGATAGAGTGCACTCGTGACCTATTTGCCACTCATGAGCACTCGTGAGTCGCAGTGGATTTGGCAGAGTTCCCATCCACAGGAGATCGACCTTTGGCGTTTGGGACGCCGAAACTACTCAACCGCAGCAGCTTTTGTCATTCCGTTAGTTTAGTTTTCCTAGAGGGCTATTATGGGCGAATATCACATAAATTAGCACTAACGGTTTGCCCACAGTTAACGCTTGACCGAGCCAACTATACGCGCCTGATAAGGCAAGACTATGGGCGCTTAGTCACCCCACAGGTTGTTCACAACGTCGACAAACGTAATTCAGAAAATCAGCTGGGCTCAGACCATTACCAGTACAACTCGTAGCATGAGTCGATTTAATTCTATACCCGACGACGTACAAGATTTTCTTCAGGACTACCCGGACATTGATGACTCGGAGGACACAGACACACAACAAAACTTACGTTTCTATTCTAACGCTGTTAAATGTCGCCCAGATGGCTTGCTTATCGAGGAGCTGCTAACAAGGTAAGCAACACCATAGCCTTAGCGTGCGGAGTAAAGCACGAAGCGGAGGGGGCCCGAAGGTCACCAAGGTGCTGAATCAGACTACATAGGTGGCAAGGCAAATACAGGGAACTGGAGGGGAGGCATGGTTATATCCAATGGCTGTAAGCTGCATTTTACTGCACGGAGAGGCTGTCGTATCTCACATTGCGATCCAAGTTTCCCTATCCCCGAGCAAGGTACATAAAAATATATAGTTGACCGTATTAATCGCGAAATACTAACTGCCGCTACCCAAGGCCTCAACTTCCATGCCCACCCCCTGACTCGTTTCGAGATCGCCGAAATGAACACCTCTTCTGAAATACTCACGCGGGTCCGAAGGTCTTACGAGCTGATGCTGGATTTTTACGGGATGCGCTTGCTAGACGCCGAAACTGGCCTCCTTGGAAGGAAAGAGGATGGCTGGGGAACGCGATACCAGAATCTCACGCGTAGGTGCCAACTAGCAAGGGAAATTGCTTTGATTTTACATACTGGTTACCTTTAGGCGCATCGCACAACAACCTTCGCATCACTCGCATCCTCAAGTTTTTATCAACGGCGTCACACCCTCACTATGCGGCACCTTTTGTCTTGCATGTATTGTCCGAACAGTCTCAGCACGGGTTACTGAACACACTGGTGCTCCAAAATAGCCTGGATAAGTGGTGGGCAAACTGCAATAGGGATGCAGCTGAACGAGCAGCAGTGCAGGATGTGGTCAAGCGTGTGAGGGCAGCGAACAGAGCTCCAAAGGGTGAAGATAAGTGGATTTTCACACGGGATATGTACGAAGACATGATCACAGCGAGGGAGGAAGGGAAAGGGCTTGTTCTTGGCTGAATCGCGATTCTCTATTTTACCCCAAAATAATTTCATTGGGAAAAGGTTCTATCCGAAAATAATGGAGTGGTAAGACGCAAACGCAAATGCAACAGGGGACTATAGTACAGGTTCAACGTAAGATTCATGAAACGGGGTAAGCATTGCAAGAGGTGGAAAGTCCATTAATTCGATTCTGCGGCCTCGGCTTCTATTCCAGCATCCCACGCCTGACGATCTACAGTGCCTTCCAAGCGACATACAGGACACCTGAGTGTTACACGAGAGTTGGGAGCAGCGTTTTGTGCGGGGCCCCACCCATTGACGCGGGCGCTTGTCACAAGACACTCTGCATGCAACATGTGCTCGCAGACTGGGTTCTCTCCGTTGACGCGGAAGTCTTCTCCATCTGCATACACCCGAATGCCGTCCTGGATTTTGTGGCGTGCAGTACCCTCGGGAACCATCGAACGCATGATAGAATAGCGAAGCGTGATCGCATGAGGTTCGTCAGAAGGTTCCTCGTCATCGGCGGGTCCAAGCAGACACGCAGGATCGTCACACCTCCATCCAGCCTCGCGTTCCTTCTCCTCGACCACTTGCCTAAACGTTTTCACAGCTTCCGGTGGTGTCCACTTCTTCTGGGGAGGTGGGGTCCTCGGTCGCGGTGGTGGGGGGCTGGGTGCTTGGGCGGCAGGTGGGGCACCACCGGCTTGGGGCTCGGCAGCACCACGTCCATTCGGGTTGAACAAAAGCGGGACGATAATCGTCTCATCCCGTCCGTCTGCGTGACCCAGATCAATGCGCAGAGTAATGATGTTGTCCATCATGTCTTGTCCAGCTGGGAGAACACTGGGGGGTTCGCGATTGGCACCGCCCTCTGCCTGAGTTGCACCTTCAGGCGCGTTGTTCCCTAGTTGAGCGTCTGCTTGTCCGGGCGTTGGAGTAGATTCACGCTGGCGCCGGCGGCCCTCGATTGGCTCCAACGCGGGCATCTCATCGTCATAATCCGATTCAGCCCCGTCTTCCGAAAGGGTATCGTCGCTCTCGGACTCGCTCTCCAAGCTTGGCATGGTCGCGGAGCCAGTGGAAGCTCTGCTACGATTTCCAGATCCAGAATGACGGCCAGTAGTTAAGTCGCGAAGCAACGCTGTCGGTCCATGTAGGATGGCACGGATCCCGGTGCGGGGTGAGATCGGTCCCTGGCCAGGTTGAGGCGCATTTCGAGTCGTAGAAGCAGAAGTAGTAGATTCAGCACTCCTAGTGCTATGAACCGACGGGGCACCAGATGTGCGCCCACCACTGCTTAAACGACGGGGAAGAAGATTTGAGACCATGGCACGAAGCTGACCCAGACCGTTACGGGGACCTCCGTGTGGTTGTGACTCCCTCGTAGCCGGTGTGGCTGGGGCGGGAACTGCGTCGGATGCGCTCTCGGTCGAAGCAGAGGGACCTGCTGTCGAGGGAGAGGGCTGGGGCACAGTGGAAGGACCAGGGGCGGAAGATGCTTCCGGCGCAGTGGTAGCGGGAGCGGGCCTAGGTGGGCGCATCCAGGATGGAGTAATAGGCTGTGGGGGGCGTCTAGGGGTAAGCCGGCCAAACATCGCTAGCGGCCGGTCACGGTCTTCAGCGGCAGAGCGGCGAGGTTCGGCAGCTCGCTGGGGAACAGGGGGACGTCGAAGCATTGGGGGGACGGGGGGAGGGTTTGTGGGGGTTGGGGGAGCTGAAGGAGTTGCAGGAGCTACAGGAGCTGCAGCAGCGGGCGTTGGAGCCTCTGAAGTGGGTGCTTGTGCTTGTGCTGGCGCTTGCGTCGGCGCGGCAGTTGCGGGATTGTTACTAGCTGGCTGTGTTGCGCGAGGAGCGGAAGGCTGTCGGGGAGGGGGCGGGATGCCAACAGAATGGAGCAGTGGTCCAAAGAGAGCCTCGAACATTTCGGTCATGGAGGGAGGATCATTGTTTGCACCTCGTCCGTCCGGAGCAGCAGGTCCACGTTCGGCGTTCGGCGTAGGCTCCCCGTTTGGTCCAGGGTGCTCGTGTGCGTTATCATGGTTATTGCGTGCAGGGCGAGGGAAAAGTCCACCTGGCGCCTGCGCGCGGGGCACTCGAAGAATAGGTCCGACACTAAAAAAGTCCCGAAAGTTGAAGCCGTTCGGGTCCATAGCGAAGGGCACGCCCTCATCGGCAGGAAGGTTGAGGGTATCACTCTTTGGGTCGATATCAAAGCGACACGTTGGGCAAGTGGTGTGTCGAGCTGGAGAATATGTGAATGATCAGTTGCTAGTCGCGAGGATGCTGCAGAAGTGTAAACTCACAGAGCCATGGTAGTAAGCATGTTCGGTGGAAAACATGACCGCAAGGGAACGCAAGTACTGCGGTTTCCAACTTGCGTTCTTTTTCTTCATTCTCGAGCTTCTCCATGAGCTCGCGACGCTTGCGCATTTCACGAAGGGCCTGCTCATGGGCGTCTTCGTTCGTCGACTCCTTTAGTTCGCCTTCTTCGTCCTTCGACTTGTCTTGCTCATTCTCCTTTTCCTTCTCGATCCCAGGTTCTTCTAGCAATTCACCATAGCAGACAGCACAAACCGCGCCTTCGTCTCCACAAACAGACTTCCATCGCTTTAAAAGCCCGTTCTCAGCGACCTTTAGACCGTTTGCCAGACGTTCGGCGCGTTTAGGATCAGCCGGTAGTTCGCCACTCCCACCGAACAAGAACGGAGGCAGGAAGGGGAAGGGAGGCAACGGCGGCGGGCCACCGTTTGCTTCGTTAGGTGTTTGTCCTTGTCCCTCGGCGGGAGCATTGTCGGTGTTGGTACCTCCGGCGGGTGGTGGGCGACCACCTATCGGGAATGCTGCCGCCATGGCCTGCGCGGCAATATACGGCGCGAGTAGAGCCAAATCGGCCTGCATCTGATCGGGATTAGTATCGGGATTCGAGGTGAGCCGTCTGGCAGCTTCCATTACTGGGTCAGGGGGTGCGTTGGGGTTGAGTGGCGGCGGGGGGACATCCGGTAATGGGATGGTATTGAGATGCGGCGACTGATTGCCTGGGTTAGGAGAGATGGGCTCAGCGGGAACAGATGAATCTTGGACAACGTCAAGCATTGGAGTTTGCTCAGCGGCCGGTGGGGTAGCAATCGACAGCTCGCTCATCCTTGGAGGCACAGACTCAAGTACCGCCGTCTCGTCGTCTGCGTTAGCTCCGCCCGCGCCAGCGTTCGTCTCTGATCGGATCTCCACATCAATATCGTCCTCGACGACAACGTGGAACCGTCTTCGCTGCCTGGGCCGCTCCGCGTCCTCATCAAACGTAGGCGGCTCACGCGAAGACGAAGCGGGTGTGGAGGTGGGGATAGGGGTAGTGGACGAACTGAGATCGTGGCTTTGGCCCTGGTTCAGTGGCAATAAATGTCCGTCTTGTTGCGGTTCCGGTGCCTGGTCGCCTGCGTTGGTATCAACTGCCATCGAGAGGCCGCTGTCGACCTCCATCGCGTCGTGGTGGTCCTCGTCCCTATCCAGGCTCGAGGTACGCGGGTTGCTGGTTGGTTCGTCTTTCGTGACAAAGCAGCCTGTCAGTTCTGCCCGTCGGGTACGCAAACCAAAGTACTCACGGTCCATAGCACCAGAAGAGAGGCAATCGTCAGACATCTATCTGGTATTAACCTGGTTTATGAGGTGAAATCAGACGGATGTGTCTGCTTAAGCAGTGCGGAAAGTGTACGATATGGCCGAGATTGGTATGTTGGACAACGTCGATCGCGATGGGCGTGAGTTTAGCAAGCTAAATTATGCGCGTATGAACTGGCTTGATGGTTAGGGGGCTGCAGGCAGTGGTGGTGGTTGATGTCGGGAGGCAAATTGGGGCTGGTGACTTCATATGAGCCGGGGTTGCTTCTGGCACCTTCTGGTAAACATCCCCAAACATGACTCAGTTCTCCAGACGCATATAGAGCATCCGAGTCTTGCCTTGTCGCGGCCGTAGCTGCGATATCTTTATCCGACAATCTCAGCGTTCCACTTCTCTAGGTGGACCATCAAAGGCACAGAACTGGCGATGGCGATAACAATAGCGCTTATTGTCATGCTTCGTCTCCCCTTTCAGACCGAGTTTGTCGCAACACACGTCCCACAAAAGCACCCCATAATACTGGGGTACCAACGAAAGGCCTGGCCCACTCAACAATACAGTAGGGAGGGGGCGTGCTCGCTTAAAATATTAACAAAGAAACAAAGAAAAACTTGTAGCGCGAGATTCAATCCCTCTGATTCTCCTCAGCATACGCAGCCTGCAGAACCACCATCGGCCCCTGCACAGGGCTCACTAACAGTGCACATGCTACATCTCCCGCTGTCTTCCTCACTTCGCTCACCATACCCCTCTCGGCTCCGCTCTCCTCGGCCATCCGCCCTATCTCCTCCCGGTGCGACTCGACGGCCAGACGTTTGCCCCGACCGGCAACTGATACTAGGCGTCGTGTAGCACCGAGCGACTGGGCTTGTGACACGATTGAATGGAGTGGCGCAGCAGAAGCGTTAGTGCTGAACTTGATGCGCGAGAGGGCGGCTGCGACGCCTGGCGAGAGGGCCGAGACGTCCGGTTCGGTACAGCGTGTCCACATCATGTCGTCAAGTGTATCCGATGCCAACCGAGTTTGGGTATCCGGGTGTGCGTATACCGTATCAGGGAAACCAGACATCTACCAGAACACAAGGTCGATATACGTTGAAATGAATGGCGGCGCTGGACTCACCGAATGAATCGTCAGATCGTTTGCCTTCAACGCAGCAGCAACAGCCTCAGCCTGCTCGTTCCCACCCTCACCCGCCGTTTCCCTGTCCTTCCAGTGCACACCACCCTTGGTCCTCAAATTCACGCCCCCTCTGTCCACATGCGCCACCTCAGGCACCGCAACAGGTTCAACATCATCCACCGCCTCCGTCTTGCGCATCCGCACAACCGTCGCGCTCACCGATGCATGCGCGCATAACTGCACTACAAATGACAGCGCCAGCCGGTCATCCGGGCCGCCGAAGAACGGAAGGAACAAGTGGTGCTTTCCCCCGCTCCCGCCGAGACTTTGCCCACCGCTTGTACGTCCGCGGTCGATAAAGAGTGTGACATCAACAGGGGACTGCGCGAACAGCTGCCGAAGGAAGTGCGAATGAATCCCAGATGATGTGTTGTCCATTCCGGCCATCCCGGCCTTGAACAGCACATCAAACGGATTATGGACTTGTTGCGCGGGCGTTGCAGCCACGGAGGCGTGGCCAGCCTGTCCCGGTGCCAACAATGCTGGGGCCCATCCAACCACAACCATTTCATCGCCGTTCTTGCCCGCATGCTCTGTCACGACCGCTGCAAAGTTCTCATGGCCTACAATGCTCAACGAGCTCGAGACGGGTACGTCCTCCAGCTCAGCAAACGTGCGGAATACCGTTAACAGTGGGTCGCGCCCGAGCATTTGGTCAATCTCGCTGCTTCGCATCACAGCCGACGTGCGTTCGGTGAGCTCGAGTAGTCGAAGTGCATCGGCGGTCACCCCATGGGGTATTTGAGCAGGGGCTGGTTCTGGGGCAGGCAGGTAAGAAAGTGATGCCGATCGGCGAGCCTCGGATTTCGAATGAGTTTCGTCCTCTGGTGTTGGTGGAACGGCATCGTTCGCTGCAGGCTGAAGAACTTGAAGCAACCGTGACAGCATCATGGCTCCGGGGAGGCTCTCGAATTTGTCGAGCACAAACAAGAACTTGTGTTTGCTTTTCAAGCCGACGGCATCTTCGCCGAGGCTGTTACTCGGCCGAGGCTGCTCCTGGTCGTTGGCACTGTCGAAATTTCCGCCGACAGCGGTAGCCCGAACACGGTATTGTTGAGGATATAGCCAGAGTGCAACCGGGGTGGTAGCAAACGTCAAGGTCAGTGCCTCCAAGACGAACATCGAGAAGACCCGAGTTGAAAGAATTCCAGCAGAGAGGCCAACATTCAAGACAATGAGCTCCACAAGACTAGCGTGACAGAGGTTAGACGAGAATCGAAATATGTGCAGCTATGCTTACCCTTTGCAACTCATCAGCGTACCAATGGTAGCGGACTCTCTAAGGTTGAAACCAGCAAACCTGGCGGCCGTGGCTCCTCCGAAAAACTTGCCGATGTATGCGGTAACGCAGATAAGGATGGTGTAGCCCCATGTAATACCTGTATTTCAAGTATAAGCTTTGGGCGGATAATTGGCCTTCAGACACACCATTATTTAACAACCCGAGGTCAGTCGAGAGGCCAGAGATTGTAAAGTAGAGAGGCAGGAAGATGATAGAGACCATATCCTCGAGTTTCTCGGTCAAAGCGATTGCAAGACCCCCCTCGTGAGGGATAGCAAGCCCGGCCAGGAACCCACCGAAGATGGCGTGCACACCTGTAAATATGAGAAACATGGGTCAAGGGGACCAATAATAAGCTTACCGATTATATCAGTAAAGAACGCGCTTCCAAACACCAATAAAATCGTGACAGTCATAAAGAAGGGTGACGGCCCATTCTCGAGACTCCCCGTCCGCCGTGCCAACCACACCATACTGCGCTTGACAGGGTAGAGGGTAAAAAGCGTCCATCCAACCGCACACAGAAGAACATAGAGCGCAGTCAAACCGGTCGAGGCGTTGACAAGCGCAACAGTCAGTGCGAGTAGAGTCCAGCCAACAACATCGTTCCCAACTCCAGCGCTCAGGACAACAATCCCAACAGTCGTATCGAGCAATTTCAATGCTACGAGGATGCGACAGAGCACGGGGAATGCCGTGATAGAATAAGCAACCCCTACGAACACTTTGGAGAGGAGCTATTAGCAGCGACAGATGCGGGACCTGGCCTGCAGACTCACGCAAGAAGTGGCCGAATGAAGCAGCCTCTGGATCGATGAAGATCCTGTAGAGTGGAACCGCCACGCCGGCTCCAAGAGCGAACGGAAGTATCATACCGCCTGCCGAAATGGTTAGAGAGGTTCTAGCATTTCGCTTGATGACAGCGACGTCGATTTCGAGCCCGACGAGGAACAAGAATAGAACCTAGTTCGAATTCAGTACATAAATTAAAGCTAGGTTGGTGGGGATCGCACCAAACCCATGTTGGCCACCAAAGAAAGGAAGGGACGAGATTCAGCGGGGAAAACATGTTGCGTAAACCCTTTTTTTTCGATAGAGTATGCGCAGTGAATCCAAGGATGCGACCCATGGCGGTTAAGCCAGGCATGATCCCCAAAAAAGTAGCGCACGAGAGTCAGAAGTCAAGGCCCCCTTGCGAACGTACAAGCGTACCTACCAGGAATGCGGCCCATAGCAGTTGGACCGAGGATGATGCCGCCGAGCACTTCAGCGATAACCTTTGGCTGCCTAATTCGTCCAAGGAATAACGATAGCAACTGGGTCATAAGCATAATTACCCCTAAGCAACGAACATCCATCAGCCAAGACCGCCCAGACAGTGCCAAAATTAGCGACCCACCGAGCTGTACAATGAACAGGCGGATAGGATCCTTTAGATTGACCCTAGTTGGGTCGTTGCCATTGAGCAGACCCCCCTGTAGCGACGTTGAGCATGGGTTGGCGCCTGGGGGAATGAACAACTCACTTGCTGCTCGGCAGCGCGACTAAAGAGCCTGGAGAAGGAAACGCGAGTCCAGTCTGCTGCTTGGGACATGGTCGTTATCGTGCACCCTGCTCAGAGGGTGGTGGTCGGGCAGAGGAGGCTCGGGTGCTCCACCTGGGCGACGGGTCCCGTGGTCATTGAAGGGGAGGCGGCTCAGCCAAACTAGGCGTTTAGGGGCAATCGGAAGCGAATCACTCACTTCCTTGATAACCACCGTCCCCCATCGCCGCCAATAACGTGACACCTCCGTTGGCCGAAACTTCGCTGGCGCACAAAGTCTTTCTTACTCCGTATTCTCTTATCATGCTCTTCTGCCCAACCTGCGCGAATATCCTTATCATTTCGGCAGAGGCATCGGGCTATAACAAATGGGCCTGCCAAACATGCCCGTACGAGTTTCCTATCCATAAACAGGCATGTTCTTACAGCGAGCTCCCAGGACGTCCTAATGACCCCCCATAGATGACCTCTCGAACTCGGCTCCAACGCAAGGAAGTCGATGACGTGCTTGGCGGAGACGCAATGTGGAAAGACGTTGACCAGACAGACGGTAAGCTGCGTGCTGGGTCCCTGGAGATTATTACTGAATACAAGTTGTAGTGGCTTGTCCGAAATGTGACAATGGGCGAGCGTACTTTATGCAGCTACAGATCCGTTCGGCAGATGAACCAATGACTACTTGTAAGACCATTCATTCCCTTCATCTGGCTCATCCTAACGTCACTCCCCCCCCCCCATAGTCTATAAGTGGGTCAGTATATCATTCGTGACGATGCCCTCGCTGACTTGATGCGTCCAGGTGCGCCAATTCTCAATGCGGTCACCAATGGAGGGTGGACTAGCATGGTTCCTTTTGGTCTCAAAAATTTCCCTCGCGTCCAATGGATCAGACGTAGATAAAAGCATAGAAATTACAAAACGATTCAAAATCCCAACCAGAACCACCAGCGAGCCCATCACCTACTCCGCAAGCTTGCTCTTGCTCTTTTTCTTCTTTAGTTTCACCTCTGGACCCTTTGACTCTTTGACCTTTACGGATTCCTCCTGGCAGGAAACGTCAGTATTACGCCGCAAGTGCAAGTGTCAAGACCTACCTCCACCTCGGGTTCAACCTCTTGCGTAGCCACCTCCTCCACAGCCTTTTTCGCCTTTTTCTCCTTCTTCCTTTCCTTCTTCTCCTCTTTCTCTTTCTTCCGTTCCTCCTTGGACTTCTTCACCTTCGTTGGGGGTTCCTCGTCCTCGTCGGGCTAAAGCCACAACCGTCATTCAAAACAGTTTGGCTGAACCACAAGCCAGGTTACCTCAATAGCCTCCGCCTTCCTCTTTTTCTTCTCCTTCTTAGGTGGAGAAAGCACGATACCCGGAACTTCCTCCTCAGCGTCAGCCATCTCGTCGTCCGAGCCCTCCTCTTCATCATCCAGGGCGATAGATTCGAGGACTTTTCGCATCGCCTCCGAGTTTTTGGTTGGTGGAGCGCCTGTCTGTAGCGGGGCTCAATTTACCACAGCAAAACGATGGACTAGGCACTCACCTCAAAAAAGTTCAATCGCTCTTCTACCTGCGCTCGCAACGCCTCTCCGAACTTGGCGACAGGTGCATCTAACGATACGTGCCAACTTAGACAAAAGTAGAGCATATAACAACCCAAACTCACCCGAGAAGCAGTCGATCCTTGAGGCAATCGAACACTTGTTCGCGAGGTAGCGGGAAATACGGCCCTTGTGCTTGGCGTTTGCACGACCGATAAACGATGAATGGTAGATCAGACCGTACTATAACCAACAGTCAACACACGCTGCAATACTTCAAATACCGGACGGCCCACCTTGGGAGTGTTCCCCTTGGTCTTCAGCGCCCGGAACAACGCCTTCTCAGCACCCAAGATCTGAACAGTACTCGCCGGGTACTTGCTCAGATTCGTCAAGCTCCCAGCATGGCTAATCAACCTCGCCCCGATCCGCTCTCCAATCAAACTCGTCAAGCTCGGCGCGACCAAGTTCATCTTCTCCGTTAAATACCCCGACAAGCTCTTCCGATACTCGGCGAGTTCAATCACTCGGTCCGTAAAGTTCGAGATGTTAATTAGGTCGATCTCGGCAATGTCCTGTCCCATCGACGCACGTGCAGCGTCCAATACGTTCTTTGCCCTAGTCTCGTCGTTGTCCAGAACGACGACCAGGTCGGGGATGTGGTTCTCCGTGAGGGTGTCTTTGGCCCCGATCAACCGCGCACACCGTGCATACTGCAAGCTATCCGGAACCAGCTTTGCAAGTTCGGGGAAATGCCACCCATACCACTCCCTCGCCCGCATCGCATTCGTATTAACGTCCTTGTCGAGCTGGTCCAGAAGCGCAATAGCCTGAATGATCATATTATCGCTCCGGTTGACGTTGAACTTGACTTTGGCACGCGAGTACGAGTGGCCAAGACCGAGCTGAGCTTTGCTCACGTCTCCGGTCTCGAGACCTTTGAGCAGCTTCTCGGCGTGTAGGCGGATACCCCGGATGAGCTCGAGCGCACGTTCCGAGGTGTCGCATTCGATGGAAACGGCTGCGACGATCGAGCCTGCAAGATTCTTTTCCGAGACGCCGAGGATGACCGGGGCTTTTTTGGAATGTTTGGGGAGGTTGAGCTCCAGCATGTTCTTGAGGTAGTCATTACATATGCCTGAAATGAACAGCCAGTGTAAATTAATGAAGGCCCGGGGATGACCGAGTGTATTAACGCACCTTCAGAGACGTCGTTGATGTTCTCCAAAGCATGTGCAGCGCTCTTGAACGGCATGAAGCTCTTCAGCTCAACCATTTTACCGAATTTGTGCAAGTCTTGAATGGAATCTTGCACCTCCTTTGTCTTGGCCCCGATTTGCTCCTGCTGCTTCACGGTGAAGAGAGCATAACCGCTAGCTGACTCGAAAAGCACATGGGTCACCATGTCAGGAGTTGACGTTTGGGGTGATCGTATGAGGACGCTGTCGAGTTAATACCAAGGCCCAGGCTAAAGCGCAACGCAGAACAAACATTAGCGGACTCTTGGAAATAAGCTAAAGAGACTCGCCTCAGTAGCGGTGCCTTTATCTAACGATCCTTCCCGTCTGGAGCAATAAAGCCCCACTAATGTAATGACAAGGATGTGGTTAGAAGGAGTAAATTTCGAATTACAAATCCATCTGCTAAAGCGCTGTGCTGACTCTAGAACTTGGATTCGACCTTCATCATACTCTCGGCTTGAGATCTCGAAGCACATGGAGAAACATTTTTGTGTCCGGTTCCATATCTGAAGGAGGCAGTTATCGTCCGAATGACCCTTGATGCTACATTTATCCTGTAGCTCAGAGCCCACGGTTCGACAGAAAGTCTTGACACCCTCCTGTAGTACCGCTTTCCCCAAACTGCACACCACCCCTCACCCCTCCTGGCCAAGTCGATCCTGAAGTTATCTGCTATGTTTCGGACACTTTTCAAGACGTCACGGCTCGTCCAACAAACGTCTTCACTCCGCTGCGCTCGCACCATCAGCACTCACGAAGCGTTTTCATATACATCTGGTCGATGGATTATCGACGAGCCTGCCCGTTTGGCCGAGCGCTATCAGCCCTTCAATATCGAGGCTCTCAAGACCGCCACAGCCACCGTAGGCCAAGCCACTTCAGTCGTAAAGATGTCCAAGTTCGGCGTCGAGGGCGCATACAGCAAAACATTTCTCATGACGTTAAACACGGGCCGCGAACTCATCGCACGCATCCCGAACCCGTTATACGGGCCAACACACCCTATACTCACGAGTGAAGTTGCAACAATGGAGTACGCCCGAGACCGGCTAGGTGCACCTATCCCACGCGTGCTAGACTGGTGTGCCGACAAGAATTCGACGCCTGTACAAGCCGCTTATATGGTTACGGAGAAGCCACCTGGTGTCATCTTGGAGGATGTCTGGCACACGTTTGATATTGATCGTAAACTGCAGGTCGCAAAACAAATCGCATCTATCGAACAAGCACTCGATCAAGGCGTATTTCCTGCATTTGGGAGCTTGTATCGACGTGCGGATCTGAAAAAAGACGAACTGTATGTGGATATACCTGGCGATGATACCTATGTCGTTGGGTGCTCTGCTGAGTTATCTTGGTGGAAAGGCAGAAGAGATCATTTAGATATTATTCGTGGGCCATGTGCGTTTCCATCCTACAAAAATTGCAAGTACTTATTGGTGATAACGTAGGGGCTACAACCCAAGAATATTTGCTAGGCCCCGTGCTTCGAGAATACAAATGGTTGTTGAAGTTCGCACAATCAAGTGTGCGCCCACGTTGGGTTCTAATAACACGACAAGAAGCAGAGCGTCATCCAAAAGAGCTTCTGGATATGCTCAAGCTATATGGGTCCGTCGTTCCCCAACTGTTGCCTGCGGCGGAGACATACGTTACAGCACACTCGCCGACTCTGCGCCACCCTAATCTCGACCTATACAACATCTTTGTTTCTATCACGGACGAACAGGTCAAGGTTACCTCCCTCACCGACTGGTCTCACTCTTGGCTCGGCCCCCGGTATCTGTATCATTGGGTTCCCGAATTTATCCGGCTCCCAGAGCTCCCAGCTGGGGCAGAGAGAACAACCGACCTTCCGCCAGACTTTGCAGAGCTCAGCGATGAGGATCAAGCACGCACACGGGCCGAGGCCGATATTACCAAGTGCCGGCTTGCGTATGAGGAGCTTCGCAAGGTTCACGACCCCACATTGGCAGATCTCTATGACAACTTTTTGTGTTATAGGCTAAGAGGTATGGTAGCATGGAGCGGTGATATCTGGCATAACGGCTACTTGCCGGTACGTGGCTTTGTTCAGACTGACGCCCTCCAAGTGACTCGGCGAATTTTACTAGATGCGCAGGAGCATGGTTGACATCCAAGCCATCTGGCCCAAACTACTCCCTGATACACCCTGTCCGATCCAATACTCCCCAGAAGAACGGGCCATGATTATATCCGAAGCCTTGGCCTGGCAGGAGCGCCAGGATCTCATAGCAGAACTCGAGATCCTTTTTCATGCCACCCGAGAGGGCCTCGTGTTTACGCATAACTACGAAGCCTGCAAAGAATTGGTATCTCTTACTTGGGAAAAGATGGCAACAGACGATGATCCCGGAGCTCAGTCGTTGAGGGAGATCTGGCCATGGGAGCGATCATAACTTTCGTATCTGATTTGCTTATCATTTATGTCCTCTCCTCCCTTTGTCACAAGCAAACCTCCCAGCAGCAAGTAATATATTAAATCCCGTGTCATACCCTGTTCTCTTATACGTGCTACATTCGCTTTCAGCCTCTTACTTGGCGAGAGAGCGTCACCACCCTCGCTCGGTTAGAGCACCCCGTATGCATGCGCCTGTGTAATTACTTCGGGCTCGGTCAAGCCCAAGTGCGCCCCCGAGCTCATGTTTGCACCGCCTTTGTGCCTAGGGGACATACGGACGTATGTAGCCGTGAACAGACTTTGCATGGAAACCGCAGTAGAAACCTACGTGCATACAGCTCAAACATGTCTTATTTGTTCCCAAAAGAGAGCCTGAATCCCCCCAAACGTAAGATGAGCACAACCACTCCGATAATATAATATATATTCTCACCTCATAGCATGCAATGCTCATCGCTCGTTCCAGAGTCGGCCACTTGCTGGCAGTACTTTAGTCACGTGCCTGAATGCAACATCCTCGGGCTTCGGTCGACTTTCAACTTCCTCCCCGAGCGCAGCTTGGCCTCTTCACACGGACATCGCCGACCCCGAGCCTTACGCACCAATCGACAGCTAGGCGCCTTTTTATACTTACTGAGCATTAAGCGAGTGCCACCGGGGTAATACGCGTGTCCCCTCGGGCGATAAACATGGTGTCCGCCTTGGATGCGATTGCTGAGTAGCTCGCCGTATGATGGAAGGACATTGCGTGAGCCTACTCGGGCGAAATGGGGATATAATTCGCTAGCCTGGATGCGGAACCCACCAGTCAACCTTCCTCTTCTTCACCATGGACTCCGCGCTAGCTGCCACGCCCGCGCCTCTGAGGACTGAGTCGGCTTTGAAGTCCATTGACGACCAGGTGACAATAGCCGAAAACACCACCCCATTGCCGGAAGCCCCCGCCAAGAAAGATCTTCGGTTCTGGCTTATCTTTCTAGCACTCTGCGTTTCTACCTTCTTGAGCGCATTAGAGCTCGTGCGTATCAAGTTATCTCGATTTTCGTAGTTTGTCACTGATGATTATATGCGCAGACGTCTGTATCAACCGCGCTTCCAACGATTGTAGAGTCTCTCCATGGACACGACTTTGCGTGGGTCGGGTCCGCGTACACTCTTGGCTCAACAGCATTCATGCCCATGAGTGGCGGTCTCGCTGAAGTCTTCGGGAGGTTAGCTGCCATACCTATTTTACCACCTCCACCAAAAAGTCTGACTCACCAATGGCATTAGACGTTCAATCATGCTCGCTTCCCTCTTTATATTCGCCGTTGGGTCAGCTATCTGTGGTGCCGCCCAATCTATGAACATGCTCATCGCCGGCCGAACGATCCAGGGTATTGGTGGAGGAGGAATCCTCACTTTGACGGATATCATTGTCGCCGACTTGGTCCCGCTCGCAGAACGTGGGCCCTACCTTGGGATCGTAGGCTCTGTGTGGGCTGTCGCAAGTGCCATTGGGCCACCGATCGGTGGCGCGTTTGCAGAGAGCAATTGGCGGTGGCTGTTTTGTGAGCTTCATATAAATTGGGTTGGTCAGGAGATACTAATACGTCGGACTGCTAGATATGAACCTGCCGTTGGTTGGAATCGCTCTAGCTCTTGTCCTCGCGTTCTTGCGCCTCAACACTCCAACAGACTCCTTCAAACACAAAATCGCTCGAATTGACTGGATGTACGTTTCGCTCTGACCTGCTATTGAATTAAGCTAACATTCTTTCTGCAACAGCGGCAACTTCCTCGTCATTGGCTCTACCACCTCGACCATCCTCGCACTCACCTGGGCCGGGGCCCAATACCCTTGGAGCTCGTACAGAGTTCTCGTTCCGTTGATTGTCGGCCTAGCTGGGTTGGCAGTAGCTTTTGCATACGAGTTCACGCTTGCTGTTGAACCGATTATTCCGCGCGAACTACTATCAAACCGGACGAGCTTGAGCGGATACTTGGGCACATTCTTCCACGGGATCGTTATTACAAGCGTCATCTGTAAGCCTGGCCGGTGTTGTAACAAGCCAGAACTAACGCAATATCAGATTATCTGCCGGTTTACTACCAGGCTTCCAAAGGTGACTCGCCGATCAAGTCTGGCGTTGACCTGTTTGGTATCGCGTTCACAATCGTGAGTATTTGTCTTTTTTAGTCTATGTATGCGCCGGCTAATAGCACTTTTGTAGGCACCTTTCGCGATTGTAAGCATTTCCTCATGTGGGTATATTATGTGCCAGATACTAACTAGATTTTTCCTCAGGTGACTGGCATTTCAACCGCCGTACTCAAAAAATATCGTCCCCAAAATTATATTGCTTGGGTCTTCAATCTTGTAGGGATGGGCTTGCTCAGCACCATCAAGTACGACAGCTCCAAAGCCAACTCGGTTGGATTCCAAGTGCGCCCAACTTGACTGCAGCCCGTGCTCTCTCTAACTGATTTCGCTTAGATCCTGGTCGGTATCGGTGGTGGCATTCTCTACGCCAGCACGACATTCGCCATCTTGGCGCCCTTGCCCGTCTCGCGTAACGCCTCCGCTCTTGCACTCTTTGCATTCATCCGAACATTTGCCGGCACCTATGGCGTCGCTATCGGCTCCTCCGTTCTCCAAACCGAGCTCTCACGCCGCCTTCCCTTGCAATTCAGCGCCCAGTTCCCAGGCGGATCGGACATCGCATTTTCAGCAATTCCGTTCATAAGTGCCCTCGAAGACCCGCTCCGGAGCGAGGTGCGCGCAGCGTTTGCGGATGCGCTAGCAGTGCTATGGAAAGTGATGATCGGGATTTCGGGGATGGGGTTGATTTCAACTGTCCTGATGCGGGAAATAGAGATGAACACGCAAACCGACGACAAGTGGGCAATAGAGCAGAAGAAGGTGAATGCTGCGGAGAAGGCTTGAAATTGGACTATATTATAGCGACCCTGGGATATTGGGTATTTTATCAATATTTCGAATATAATAGTAATTTTTCGCTCTTGACGATCGATCTGCCATTTTGGGCCAACCACGCAGAACGTGCACCTCTCATTCAGCTCGTCGATCGGAGTTGTGGGTTTATGCTGGGGGGTGCATACATTCGTGTCCGTGGTACGCTCATGCGTTGAGCACGTTATAGTAATATACAATCGAGTCAACTTACAGTGGGGGCTTGTGATTCGAGAAAGGCATTTCAACCAACGCCCCGTAACCCCCCGGGCAAACCGTCGTCATTTTGGGGTCACAATGCACTAAGCGGCATCATCACGGGCTACCACCGACTTGTAAATTTAATGTGCTGGGCAAACGTGCATTCGACACGGAAAGTTCGCGGTCCGAGTCGGGCCGAACCGAGTCAATCCAGTTTCTACAAAAACGACCACCAACGGGAATTCAACCACGTCCTACACTTTCTTAACCTACCCGACCCAGCTAGCGGCGTCAGCTGTGACGGCCAGACATGCTCCGACGATCTGCGCAAGCATTCCGGCAGCGCCGAGCGCCCTTCTTCTACGTTTCGGCAGCAACCTCTGCTGTGACGGCCTACTATGTCCTATCTGCCCCGACCGCCAACGCGGACGCACCCGAGTCTGACATTGGTGCACGGAAGCTCCCTGCACGATGGGACCCGCCGACGCGGGCGCAGATGATTGACGCACTCCAGACGGGAAAGCGCCCAGCGACGGGGAGCATAATGCGCGTCGGCGAAACCGACGACTCCAGCGACGAGTACGACTTTCTCATCATCGGAGGTGGTGCGACTGGTGCTGGAGTCGCTGTCGATGCTGCCACGCGCGGTCTCAAGGTCGCACTCATCGAACGAGATGACTTTAGTTCGGGTACCTCCAGCAAGTCGACAAAGCTCGTGCACGGCGGAGTACGGTACCTCCAAAAGGCCGTGTTCGAGCTTGACTACGAACAGTACAAGCTCGTGCGCGAGGCGTTGCACGAGCGTCGTGTCTTTTTGCACACTGCTCCGTACCTTAGCCATGCCCTTCCAATCATGCTGCCTCTCTACAAGTATGTCTTCCGTCTCCTTTTCCCGGAATTGAGCTGACCATGGTCCAGGTATTGGCAAGTACCCTACTATTATGCGGGTTGCAAGATGTACGACATACTTGCCGGATCCCAGAACATGGAGTCTTCCTACCTCATGTCCAGCGGCAAAGCCATAGAAGCTTTCCCCATGCTCAAGAAGGAGGGCCTCGTTGGTGCTGTGGTATACTACGATGGCCAGCACAACGATTCGCGCATGAATGTCGCTCTGCTCATGACCGCGGTGCTCCACGGTGCAGTTGCAGCGAATCACGTCTCCCTTACGGCCCTAAAAAAGGACTCGAGCGGCAAGATTATCGGTGGTAGCGTCAAGGACGAACTTACGGGCAAGGAATGGGGTGTCAAAGCTAAGGTGAGCTTATTTTTGAAATACCTCTAGTTATTTGTAATTCACCTGCGATCAGGGTGTGATCAACGCGACCGGTCCGTTCACCGATGCCATTCTTCAAATGGATGCTGCGTCGGCTCCGGGCGCTGCACCCGATGCTGCCGCCAACCTCAAACCGATCGTCTCGCCCTCCAGTGGTGTGCACGTTACGCTTCCAAACTATTATAGCCCGCGCAAAATGGGTCTCCTCGACCCTTCAACAAGCGACGGTCGTGTGTTGTTCTGCCTCCCTTGGCAAGGCAATACGATCGCCGGCACAACTGATTCACCTTCAACCGTTGAAGCCGAACCCAAGCCCAAGGAAGAAGATATCCGCTGGATTTTGGAGGAAGTGCGGAGGTATTTGTCTCCTGACATCAAAGTTCGTCGGGGAGACGTCCTGAGCGCGTGGTCTGGGATTCGACCGCTTGTACGCGACCCGGCCGCCAAGTCTACCGAGGGTCTTGTCCGAAACCATATGATTAATGTGTCTGACTCTGGTCTTGTTACTATTGCGGGCGGCAAGTGGACGACGTATCGCGCCATGGCTGAGGAAACTGTCGATCGCGCGGTCAAAACTTTTGGACTGGGGGCCAAGGCGGGACCGTGTGTAACAGAGCGCGTGAGGTTGGTTGGGAGCGATTACTGGAACAAGAATATGTTTATTACCCTAATCCAACGGGTGAGCTCCGGTCTGGGATTATGTTGGTGGCTCAAATGCTTACACGTTATATGCGCATCAGTACGGGCTTGAAACGGACGTCGCTAGGCACTTGTCTGACAATTATGGCGACCGAGCCTTTGCCGTCTGCGAACTTGCTGAACCAACCGGCGCAAGTTGGCCTTTGCACGGAAAGCGCCTCGCCCCAGCCTACCCGTGTGAGCACGCCCGCTCCTGGTGCCATCTTGTGCCGCCTCCTAACTTTAGGTTCCCCAAGTTATCGAAGCGGAGATCCGTTATGCGGTTCACAACGAATACGCGCAAACCGCTACCGATTTCTTAGCCCGCCGCTCTCGTCTCGCTTTCCTCAACGCCCAAGCTGCGCTCGATGCCCTCCCGCGCGTCGTGGAGATCATGGGTGTCGAGCTCGGCTGGGACGTTAAGCGCCGGAAGCAGGAGATCGAGCGTACCGCGGTGTTTTTGGTGAGCATGGGATTGTTCGATGCGCCGGAGCAAGTCAAGGGCCTAGGTGCCGGTGTGGGTATTGGACCAGGGGCAAGTGTGGGCAGTGAGGGGATTGCGAAGAAGGTTTGGTCGGCTATTATGGGCGGATCGCGTGGGCCGCTGCCCGCCAAGGCTCCTGGATCGGGTACGCGCGAGACAAGGGCCGTTTTCTCGTCAGACGAGCTCCAGGCACTTCGACGTGCGTTCATCGAACACTCTTCGATCACTTCCCCACCTTCATCTTCCGCCTCGTCGACATCATCCGCGACATTGCCCCTCCCCGCCCTACATGAGATCGTGCACTCCCTCCCATCGTACGGCGCCGTCCGTGACCAAGATATCGCCCGTGCTCTTGAAGAAACTGCGTTCCAAAACGGCTTTAACGTCAAGGGACTGTCCAACTTTGGAGGGGATCAACACTCGACTGCCGTTGGGTTGAGTTATGAAGATTTTTTGGACGTGGTTGCGAGCGTCAAGGAGGTATCATTAACGCCGGAGTCGGTCCGAGCTGGGCACACGCAGAGGAGACGCATTCCTGTTGAGCGGAGTGGCGGAGGTGTATAAGCGAGGTGGTTGAGATTGCAATGTGTTTGTTTGATCTGGCTTTGGATGCGTTTTGCATTGTAACGCCTGCCACAAGGGGCGCAAAGATAACCATGAAAAGCTGAGTTTGTGTATTTCCATTATTCATTATAGACAGTGAAGTTGATAGATAGAAGGTACTAGCAAACCATCCACTGTGTTCATCCAGTTCAGTTTCATTACTTTATTGGCAAAACAGGTCATCCAGCAGCCCAAGACCAGAAACACACACCACGGACATAAGGTAAAACAATGCGCGTAAACAAGTGGGAATTAAGCGTGCTGTAAAAAGGGCCCAACCGGGAAAGGAGAAAAGGGGAGCAAATATGCTCCAAAGAAGGGTCGTTCATAAAAGGACATGAGTTACTTGGCTAGCGCGAGTTGGTGGTAAGACAACAGGGACGGAGATAGGTAACAGAACAATAATCGCGGAGACAAGTACCAAACAACCAGGCTTGCATGGAAAAACCATAGCCAAATTAAAACCACACTCAAAAGGCATGTACACACTTGCGGCAACACTCGTCGCTCGGTCTTACATGCTCGCCCTCCCATTCACGATCGCAAGCGCACTCAACAGCTCCTTCCGCGCCGTCTCTAAATCGTCGTAGTCCAACGCAGAAATCGCGAATTTGGCATGCTTCTGCGCGCGCTGCGTCGCCTGCCCAGAGATAGTCAATGGCAGTGGGGGAGACGCGTTTGCCACGCGCGGCGTAGCGGGAACGTATGAGTACGATGTCTGTGGAACATGCACGAGAGATTGGGAGCCGGAGGACGAGTGATGGTGGTGGTGGTGTACGTGTGGGGGCGGGGGGATGTATGTTGGTTCGGGGTATGGAGGGGCAGACGCAGTTGGATAGGCGACGCCAGGAGCTGTCGCAGCACGCGAGATTTGGTATGATTGGGGTCGGACGAGCGCAGTGGATAAGGGTGGCAGGATCGAGTCAAGTGACGAGTCGGGAGGTGGAAGGATAGCCGCAGGGACGCGGGGCGTGGGCTCATAACGTCGAGAGTGGGTAGGGCTAGTATTTGGGGGAGGGCCAGTGATTTGGAGCTGCATGTGACTCGGGGAGAGCTCGGTCGGTGTGTGCCCGGGAGACGAGGGAGGCGAAGAGGAGGCCTCAGAGGATGCTACACTACTCAGTCCGCCAACAGTCGACCCAGAAAAGTGAACACGACGAGGAGGGAGCACTAGAGCCGTGGGCTGTTCAGAAACTGTTATGGTTGGCCCACTAGTGGGGGTCGTAGCAGGGGAGTCCGAAGTGGGGACAGGAGAACCGGTTGGAGTACCGCTAGTGTGCGAAGATACAGAGGTCGCAACAGACGGAGGGGGTGCACTAGGTGGGGAAGCACGCCCCGGAGTAGAATAGGAAGATATAGGCGAAGCCTGTTTGCCGGGTGTTTGGGGAATAGGAGGCTCCGCAGATTTTGGTGACGTATGCCTTGAAGATGACTGTGAAGACGGGGCAGATTCAGGTTGCACAGGTTGAACAGGCGCAGGGATGTATGAGGGCAGGCCGTTGCCATAGGGTGAACCGGTAGAAGTGGGGCTGGGAGGGGGCTGACCAAGGACCTGCGGCACAGGAGCGATGACCGGTGGGTTCAACGGCACACTCGCATCAGCCGAGCGTTGCGCGAAGCTCTGCTGCCGACTCTCGGGAGCCTGAACGGCAAGGCTGGCCTATATATTTGGAGGTACGGATAACCAATCTGCGGTCAGAATATGTAAAAGGCTTGTCATGAACAACCCACCTGGCGAGCATCCCACCCAGCACCGTTGCTCCAACTCTCTCCGTTTGCCTCGTGCCCTTTCTCTGAAGCGTTGAACAACCTGCTGCTCCCCCCATTCACTCCCCCACTCCCTGCACCACTGTCGTCATCTTCTGTCCCGGGATCGGTCGAGCCATCCTCTTCGTTCAGACCATGAGCAGCACGGCTGCTTAACTCACTCAACCCTCTCCGTAACCGACTTTCCTTGGCCGGGCTCGATTCTAGAGGTCTCGCGCCGTTCGTAGACGGGTCAGGTGTGACTTGAACTCGAGTACTCCAACCGGGGCTCAATCCCGCAGCAAGACGCGTAGGGGTAGAGGTGGACACGTCAGAAGCCCGTCGCCGGTGCGGCGTTCCGCTGCCACTGCCGCCCGGACTTGCAGTTCCACTTGCAGGCCCTGGAGACGTAATAGTTATTGAGGTCGGGGCCGTCGTCGGTGATGGAGAAGTTGGGCTACGAGAGTACGTGGCACCAGAGGGTGGGGATGTCGACGACGATCCAGATGGGGCTTCGCGTGCGGGAAGCGAAGAAACAGAGGGCATAGTGAGTATCTGGGAGGCGTCCGGATCTATCAGGTTCGAGGCACCTGGAAGTGGGGAGGTCGCTCCCGGAGCTAGAGAGGGCGGAGGGGGTGGGGTCCGGTTATCCCTGAACGCTTTGGATATCTCCGTGGCTCGCCATTTCTGTGAGAAGACCGAGGTCAGCAGGAGGATGTCCAGGACGCGAAATCATACACACCGCGTACGTCCGCTTCTCGCTGGTCTTCGGGCCTTGTGTTCGTTTCACGCCTTCGAATACAGACAAGAGGTCAAAGAATTGGCCGGCAGCCAGGAACTTCTTGGCTGTGGACCGGGATGTGACGCCTCGACGGTCTTCCTCGTCTGCTATGACGAATATCTGGAGTCATGTCAACCTCACCGTACATAGCCAAGCGCGAATACCCACCTTATCTGCAAAGTTCTCAACGTACAAGTGCCCGACGTCATCATTCGTGATGGCTTCATGATCGCGCAGTGCCTTCTTGGTGGCTTCCAGCGAGTCCATGAGTTGGAACAGGAACGAGCGCGGTTCGCTCCCAGACAGCTTGAGCGTGAGCCCCTTCTTGACGGCATAGTATTCACACCTAGTCGATCGCAGGATGAGTCCACCGCAGCCCCACGAAACGAGATTGGCCACTGACCAGAAAGAGATGACTGGATCCTTGCTCCTCATCTCTTCTGCTCGTTGCAGAAATGGCGCGATTGGCTTGAGTTCTGGAGGCACCTGCGGCAACGGCATCGTCGTAAGGTATGGGGAAGGGTGGGTGTGGTGGTAATAACCGGGTGATTTCGATTTCTCAAAGTTTTGGTCAAATCACAAATAAAGTGGAGGGCGCTTATGGTGGAGCCAGTTCCGGCTCAAAGTACACGAGCGCCTACCCACGACGACCAACTCAAACCAGCCTGCGCGAGCTACAACCACCCCACGTATTTCCTGCGCTTTTATCCCGCTCATATGGCCCGATCCCACCGGAACCAGTCTCGGACACACTAAATTGAACTTGCCTCGTGGCCCCCTGCATCACCTTCTCTGTCAACAGTAAGCCGGTGCCCCTGGAGTGGTGCTCTCTTACTGGCTGCACGCTCGATGGCCAGCGATGTTCTCTCGAGTCTGCAAGATCGACATGACGTTCCGGACAATATCCTGGATTTATTGTTGCTCAAATGTCAACAACAACCACTCGATTCGCTCCGCACCACGATCCTCCCCTCGTGTAGGGTACTCGCTCCGGATAGCGGATGGGCTGTGCGGCACTCTCACTCCAACACACGCTGCACTTTCCATCAGGTATAACGCTCATCGTCGCAAGAACACCACCCATATTCCGTATCCGGGCCTCGTGTATGTCACCTGACCGTGGTCGCGACAATGCAACCCGCTCGTGTTACAGGAGCGAAAAGTTATATGACGCAGTGGCTGAACGCAGTGCATGGAGCTGCGAACGTTCTGGCAATGTTTTGCCCGGCGCGTACATCCGAAATGATTGGAGTCATGACACTGCACCACCGAAAGGAGTTATACCAATGGCTTGACTTACGCGTTTTCGGCCCCCTCGTTGCTTGCTGCACCGGAGCTCGCCATCCGGCTTTTGTCCTGCCTCTTTATTCGACGACCCCTATCCCCCTATTCTAGATTTGAGCGGTAGCTTCAAGCCATACTAACGTAGAAGCCCACGACCCCTATGTGTATCTTCAATTGTTACGTTGCGTCGAAAAGGTCCTTGCCTGTGATTGAGGCTAGCAGACTGAGGGTTTAATGCCGTGTCGCACAAATAGCTGTAGTTAATCACCACGCACGGTCAATTTATGGCGTATGAAACTACACACTATTTGTTTGGCCCACGCCCTTCTACCTTTGCACCCGTGGTATGTAGGGGAGAGCCGCAGCGTTTCAAGCAATAACCCCGCATACAAGCTTAATGCATACCACGTTCCAGGGTGGAATCGAATGGTGCACACAAGTCCACGTTCACCAGTACAAATTTTAACGCATGGCAAATCAACATAACTATGGCGTGTTTTGAAGAGATCCTCATCGGGATCCTCAACTTGAAACCATGAGTCTCCGCTGAGACAAAATTGGTCCAGTTTTTTGTCTTGTTTGCTCTTACGTATTGGTCGCTTATTGTTAAACTAACTATTGCTTTCTCCTCCGTAGGGGGCTTGTGTGAATGAGCGGTCCACCTATTCTAGCAGGATCTGTAGCTAGTCAAGGTGCAGGGGGGGTCGTCGGGTTAATTATGATAAATCGCCATCTGTTTGGATGGTAAAAGTTGAAGGGGCGGCATCACGTGGCAGGTTGTTATTTGGAATACCCACCATCGCCTCTCCACTTCCACTTGGTGACTAGCAAGATGGAATACCTCACATCGTGGGGAAACGGCAACGATGACACAGCTAAATCACACGCTGCTAGTTCTGCTCGAGAAGTCGAGATCACCGTGCCGGCCGAGTCGAGCAAGGCCGCTCATGAACCACCAGCAAATGTGGTTGATAAGGAATCAGTTAGAATTCTGTGAGCAGGGCCTCTTTACCTGATAATCCATGATACTTAGGCGACAATAGGGTTCTAGGCCGCTCTAGGTCCGGGAAGACGCTTGTACGTGGGCTACCAGCGGAATCAGTTCGATTAGCTTAAGCGTTCATACTGTAGTTCGTCGAAACAGCTCTTGCGGAGCGAGGATACGTTTCCAGTAGCGCACCAATCGGGAGGACAGCGGACGTTGTATCAAGTGCCATTATTATCGATGACAAGAAGTTCAAGATCATTGATACCCCCGGCTTCGACAACCTTGCAATGAGCGATCTTGAGGTTTTCATGAAGCTCGCTAGCTACTTGCTAGACAGGTGAGATCTCATATCTGGTTAACGAGGTGTCAGCTGAGCGGAAGACATACAGAACAAGGATTAAATCCGGTATCGCGGGCATCGTATACATACATCGCTCTGAGGACCCACCCGAAAGCAGGACGCTTGCGCAGAACATGGGGGTGATTTCCGATGTTTTCCTTGGCGACTCTGGTCTATCACGACTCACCATCATGGTAGTCCCTGGAGAATCTGGGCATAAGTCTATCTCCGCTCGGAAACTATCTCGAACTGGTGTCTTCAGTGCAGTATGTGCCAGGGGTGCCAAGATGGTCGATGCTATACTCGATCAGGGACACATCGACGATATCTTACTGTCCCGTGCCTCTCAAAGTTCTGTGCTACTTCGTATACAAAAAGAGGGCATTAAGAACCCAAGGATCTCTGTTGGCAGTCAAATCAAGGAGCAGCTGGGGTACTACGAGACAGAGTCGATGAAGCCATGCATCAACGAACAAGACCAGCAACACTCGGAGCCCCAAACAGGAGGGCCGAGCTCACCCAAAGCGGAACTGGAGGCGAAGGAGTCGAGCGCCTTGGATTTTTCTCGCGCGTACGAAGAACCCCAACAAGCGCTCAAGAACAGTCAACAAGAAACACTAGCCCTAACTCAACAGCTTCAACTTGTGCAGAGCGAGCATGCATCTCTATTGTCTCGGATCGAGGACCAGACCAAAGAACTCCGCTCGGTTGAAGTGGCGCTGAAGGAGAAGGAGGCGAAGGTGCTAGAGCTCACTAATGCTCATAAACGAATCGAGCAGCTACGGGAGAGTAACGGCAAGGAGAAACGAGAGCTTCGTGAAAGGCTTCAACAAGCTGAGAACAACTATACGTCTCTACGGTCTCAGTTTCAACTACAGGAAAACATAGAAAAACGGGACATCGTTCAAACCTTGAAGGACCTAAACAGAGACACCGACGACCTTGGCCGTTCAATCTCGGCGTATCTGGTTGACAACTACGTACAGAAAAGGCTTGGTGGAGTCGAACGCAATGTGACCGCCTTGGATGCATGTCACTTGCCGGAGCTGGAGGTGCTACTCGGTCATGTCGACGGGACATCGTCGCTAGTCGCATCTTCGAATGGGGCGGGGATGCCTGTGGAAGATTTTCTTGACTACGCAATACGCTCCTTACTTTGCAAACATCTCAGCGAGGGCATATTCGACCCCTTCCACCCGGCAGCCGATTCATCTCAGAACGGGGTTGTAGCTGCCATGTACGATAATGTACGGCGCCAAGGCATGTTCATTGCGTCTAGTTTCAAGTCGACACGCTGACAGTTGTATCGTCAACATCGTAGAGTCACAAACGGTGGCCGCCAAGTGGCGCGCCAGTTGTTTCAAAAGTATATGCGAGCCCCAGAATCAAGATGCGGTTGCTCGTCACGTCGGGCGCATCGTTGAGGAGTTTATTGATAATAGCCTGTCGCCGCTATTAACATACTTTTTCGGCGACCAAGCGGAGGTCAGGTTAGAAACCCAGCACCAGACTCCACTTACACGGCTATTTCAAGCAGCGTGGGACTGGAATTCGATGTTGAAGGGAGAAGTGATCATACTAGGCGACTTTCACACCACATATTACCCTCCTTTACACAAATTTGACCCCGACCGGATGAGCGAGTTCGAACCTGGCCCTCGTGGGCCTCGTTCAAGGCATATTTTGGGGACTCTTGGCCTTGGCTTGGTATCTTCCCGCGCAGTGGGTGGTGGGCAGGAACCCGAAGAAACGGTGGTGCTCAAAGCTATGGTGGCTATGAGAAGCTTGTATACGTAGTCTGACATGGCGTCAGTTTGGGTACATAAGCATCCCCTCTATTTCGCTCAATGCTAACGTACGATTTTGGCAGGAATAAATGGGCGCTCTGGCCGGCCATGACGACCTATAGGAGTTGTTTGGATGCTATTTAATTTACATCTAACGGTGTAGCAGTTCTCGTTTATGTATGAGCTCAAAGTCTCGTCGTTCTTCTGGGGTGACATTGTTTCGCTTTAATAACTTGGGACTTGCTCCTCTTTGATCAAACAAGTATTACACACGAATTAGCAATAAGCGGGGACGAAGACCGAGGATCTCAGGCATGTTATTGCGACCGAGTCGAACTGCGGAGGTAGCGCATGGACCGAGTACGAAATCGGGCGTATATGACCAGGATGATAGTTTATGCGACACCAAGCTCCAGCAAGTTACAAGAAGTAACTTCGAGCAAACGTGAGAACAGGGCAGTAGTTTTGGGAGTTAGGGTTGTGCCAACTAAACCGCGGATGGAACGCTGGGCTCCCGCTGCCGAATTTACGAAGCTATCCGGTTTAGGCAAGCGCTGACACCAACCTATGATAACGAGCAATCGACGGCTATAAGGCGCTGCCACGGACAAGGTGATTGAATTTTGAAATTGTAATTCACCTGAATAATTAATGGACACTGTTTAAACTGTCAGTTCTTATCAAGCGCTTGTTCGATGAAAAGATTACAAACAGTCTCCTGGTTATTGATTTGGGTGTTCACGTGGCAAGTCATCATCGTCGCTTCACTACCACTAGCGAGTAGCAAGATGGAACACCTGCCCAGCTTGTGGGGAAACAGAGCCAAATCACACACTGCTAGTTCTGCTCGGGAAGTCGAGGCCAGTAAGCTGGCCGAGTCGAGTAACGTCACTCAAACGCCATCAGCGCAGCCTCGGCGAGATGATCAGCCTGTTATAATCCTGTGAGCAGGGTGTCTTACCTGATGATCCAAGGAACTTAGACGACAATAGGGTTCTAGGTCGCTCTGGGTCCGGGAAGACGTTTGTATGTGTGTCACCAGCGAAATAAATTCGAGTGTCTTACAGGCGTGCGTGCTATAGTTCGTCGAAACAACTCTTGCAGACCAAGGATGCGTTCCCAGTAGCGCACCGATCGGGAGGACGACGGACGTTGTATCGAGTGCCATTATTATCGACGACAAGAAGTTCAAGATCATTGATACCCCCGGCTTCGACAACCTGACGATGAGCAATCTTGAGGTTTTCACGAAGCTCGCCAACTACTTGCTAGACAAGTAAGATCTCATATCTGGTTAACGAGGTGTCAGCTGAGCGGAAGACATACAGAACAAGGATTAAATCCGGTATCGCGGGCATCGTATACATACATCGCTCTGAGGACCCACCCGAAAGCAGGACGCTTGTGCAGAACATGGGGGTACTTTCCGATGTTTTTCTCGGCGACTCTGGTCTATCACGACTCACCATCATGGTAGTCCCTGGAGAGTCTGGGCATAAGTCTATCTCCGCTCGGAAACTATCTCGAACTGGTGTCTTCAGTGCAGTATGTGCCAGGGGTGCCAAGATGGTCGATGCTATACTCAATCAGGGGCACATCGACGATATCTTACTGTCCCGTGCCTCTCAAGGTCCTGTGCTACTTCGTATACAGGCAGAGGGTATTGAGAACCCAAGGATCCTCGTTGGCACTCAAATCCAGGAGCGCCTGGGGTACTACGAGACACTGTCGATGAAGCTACGCACCGACGAACAAGACCAGCAACACTCGGAGCCCCAGACAAGAGGACCGAGCTCACCCAAAGCGGAGCTGGGGGCGAAGGAGTCGAGCGTCTCGGATCTTCCTCGTGCGTATGAAGAAACCCTACAAGCGCTCAAGAGCAGTCAAGAAGAAACACTAGCCTTACGTCAACGGTTCCAGCTTGTCCAGAACGAGCATTCGTCATTATTGTCTCAAATCACCAAGAAGCTCCGCTCGGCTGAAGTGGCGCTGAAGGAGAAGGAGGCGAAGGTGCTAGAGCTCACTAATGCTCATAAACGAATCGAGCAGCTACGGGAGAGCGACGGCAAGGGGGAACGGGAGCTTCATGAAAATCCTCAACAAGCTGAGAACAATGTGACTCTACGGTCTCAGCTGCAGGAAAACATAGAAAAACAGGGCATTATTCAAACCTTGAAGGACCTAAACAGAGACATTGATGATCTCGGTCGCTCGATCTCGGCGTATCTGGTTGACAACTACGTACAGAAAACGCCCGGTGAAATCGAACCCAACCTGACTGCCTTGGATGCACACAACTTGCCAGAGCTCAAGGCGCTACTCGGTCATGTCGACGGGACATCGTCGCTAGTCGCATCTTCAAATGGGGTGGGGATGCCTGTGGAAGATTTTCTGGACTACGCAATACGCTCCTTACTTTGCAAACATCTCAGCGAGGGCATCTTCAACCCCTTCCACCCGGCAGCCGATTCATCTCAGAACGGGGTTGTAGCTGCCATGTACGATAATGTACGGCGCCAAGGCATGTTCATTGCGTTTAGTTTCAATTCGACACGCTGACAGTTGTATCGTCAATATCGTAGAGTCACAAGTGGTGGCCGCCAAGTGGCGCGCCAATTGTTTCAAAAGTATATGCGAGCCCCAGAATCAAGATGCGGTTGCTCGTCACGTCGAGCGGGTCGTCCAGGAGTTTATTGATAACAGCCTGTCGCTGCTGTTAACATACTTTTTCGGCGACCAGGCAGGGGTCAAGTTAGAAACCCAGCACCAGAATCCACTTACACGGCTATTTCAAGCAGCGTGGGACTGGAATTCGATGTTGAAGGGAGAAGTGATCATACTAGGCGACTTTCACACCACATATTACCCTCCTTTACACAAATTTGACCCCGACCGGATGAGCGAGTTCGAACCTGGCCCTCGTGGGCCTCGTTCAAGGCATATTTTGGGGACTCTTGGCCTTGGTTTAGTATCTTCCCGCGCAGTGGGTGGTGGGCAGGAACCCGAAGAAACGGTGGTGCTCAAAGCTATGGTGGCTATGCAAAGCTTGTATACGTAGCCTGGCATCAGCGCCAGTTTGGCTGAGCTTGTCTTTCGATTTCGCCCAGCGTTGATGCATGGTCTGGCAGGAACAAATGGGTGCTCTGGCCAGCGGTTGTGACCTATCGTAGTTGTTTGGATGTTATTCAGCTGAAATTTCATGGTGTAGCGGTTCTTGTCTCGAACGCCTTGTTGCTCCTCCGGGGTGACTTTGTTTCGTCTTAATAACTTGGCAATTTGCTCCCCGTTGGTCTGGAAAACATTCCATACGAAGCAGCAACGAGCAGGGACGGGGGATCAAAGGTCTCAGCATGCTGCAGCGACCGGGTCAAACTGCAGGAGTAGTGCATGGGCTGAATACAAATTTGGGTGCATACAACCAGGATTATGGTTTAACCAAGTTCTGGTAAGTTACGGGAACAATTAGTGACTGCAAGTAAACGCGAGAATAGGGCAGCGATTTTTGAGGTTGGCGTTGTACTGACCGAATCACGGGTGGAACGCCGCGCTGCCGCTTGTTTCCGTGCAATTCAAGCTTATTGCTGCCAGACAAAACTTCGTGGCGGTCAGAAAATCGCGTCGAAACGACGCATAACATCATGCATATATAGCCCGACATTAGAAGTATGGCTACGTAACATACAAGCATCCACGCGGCGTAATTGTTCGTGCAGGACACGGTTGTGACACAAAGTAACAGACCCACGGGGGACATCAGCTCAGGAGATGCTCGCGGTAGCATATAAGAACCAACACAAGAGTTGGTAGAGAGAACCAGCTCTCAGACTCTTTCTGCCATGTATTACAGCAGCTGGCAGTCTCAGGGATTTCCTAGGCACAACCGACACACAGCGATCCAATGTGGAAAATAAGAGACACCAAGTCAAGGTGCGGACAAAATAGTGGTTCTGAAGCTACCATAGTTTCACGCTGATGTCAACGAATAGTTCCGGTTTGGTTGGATAATACAAGGCGAGGAGCGCGCAATGGAGGGGAAGATATATAAAACAGCTGTTACGAAGGGATATGGTTGGGCAGACCCAACTCTTTTCAACCAAGTGGGGGAGGTAGGTCGAGCAGGAGGTATGAAAAATGAAAGTGGGTGATATAGAAGCCACGGGGGGGAGGGCAGAAGCGCCTTCAAACGTTTTCTTGCAAGCCGTGCAGGTGGGCGGCTTGTCGGTAGATTTGCGCCGCTGTAATGTAGTGTCAATACTGAGTCGCTCGGATTAAAATCAAGGCGTACCTCATTCATAGAGCACTTGGTGCAGACCCCGTCGTCGCCGAACTCAGCTCTACTCGATCTACGGCGCCGCCCACTAAACATGTCGGGTGCGAGTCTTGCCCACGCAGGTCCAGTAGCAACACGCAAGTTGCCTCCGTCGGGTCCGGTTTGGCCTGAATCGGCTGTGAACTCGCCTGAGTGCACATATACTTAGGACTACACCATTGCAGTAGCTGGGCCAGACATACCGCTCAGTGGCCGGGCAGCTGCTCAGGTCAGCGGCGTCATGGCAGAAAGTGTCCGGCTGCGCCTATCGTCCAACTCGCTCTAAGGACGCGTCAGATCGGAGCGGGTAAACGGTAAATGAGCTGCTTACTAGTCACGTCAGCAGGAAAAGGAGCCTGCGAGCGACCGAAAAATTGTCAGGGATAGGGAGCATGTTGGTGTACGCTCCCATAGTAATAGTTACGGTTTGGTTGAACGCTCTAGCAGAGTCGAGCAACAAGATTAGGATTAGGCAATAACATGGCTCCAGTTCGAAGGGTGAAAGAAAGGTGGGAGATATTCGGCCGCCAGACGAGGCCTCATATACCTTCGAGCACCCGACCCCGAGCGCCAAGGCCAGGGTGGGGGATGTTCGGAATAGGGGCGGCGGATCACGTGATCTCGTTCTTGGTCCGATGGGAGTGCGTCTCTTGACGTTGACCCCTATTCGTTGGGCTTCAGCCGGGCCGATATGTCCCTTGCCAATGGGCGGACAAGTTGAGCCCGGCCCCTAAGCACTCCGCTTTTGTCCGATCCACAGTGGCTGGCGATGCTGTCTGAAAGAGTAAGCCATCTTATTTGCTCAAGTCGAGTGGTCTTTTGGTGGTGGGTAGTACCCAGTGATGCACTGTAGGAAGTCGCTGGATTAAACCTTAGTCCGTGCGGGGACTTTATTAGAATGCTGTCAAGGACTTCCAAATGGTCCAGCCCGGATGTGGCGGGAGTCCAGATTCAGGGGTGAAATGAAAGCTAAGACCCTCAGGACCTAAGGCAAAGAAGTCCAGAAATGGCCGAATTAGTCCAGAAGCGGACAGCCAAGAAGTCCCAGGGACTCATCAGGAGTCCTGCTCTGGACTTTCAGCTGTCCGACACGCGTTTCAGGGAGATCCAGACCTGGACTACTAATTAGTCCAGGGATTTGCTGAAGTCCGCAGTCAGGACTTTGCGGATGTCCATTCTGGACTCTGCGTGTATCCATTCTGGATTTTACGTGCATACATTCTGGACTTTGCATGCGTCCACTCTGGACTTTTGATAATTCCGCTTGCAGTACTGGTTGTATATAGCGTAAATCGTATATTCGAGCAAAACATCAACATAACCGACATCGGGACCGTAAACATCAGCATCGTATCATCAGCGTCGTGAACGTTTGGGAAGAGAAATCAAGAAACGGAAAAGAAATCGTCCAGTTGCAAGAGGGTGTCCATGTGCGTTGCACTATACGGCGTCCTGCTATTTGGCTTTAGAAGCGACAATATTGCGACGAGGCCTGAAAGCAGGACCGCTAGGAGCAGGAGCGCCAGTCTATAATGCATATATGCGTTAATAACGTATGCAGGAGGGGAGTGGATAACGTACTGTAGTCTCGCTAACCCCCTGCTTCGTGGTTGCACTCGTGGTTGCTTGAACACTTACTGCTGCAGCTGCAGCCTTACCCTTCCGAGTCGCCTTCGCACCACCTTTGGCTGCCTGTTGGTTCACCTTACCCTGCTTGCCAGTCGTGGGACCTGGCCCTCCACCGGTCGCGACCTCCATCTGCGCATCCCCATCGGCGTCCTTCTCGCCTGGGGCAGCATCCTTCGACGTGTGCTTGCCGTCGGTGGTCGATTCGGACTCGGACTCGGGTTCGGGTTCGGGTTCGGGCTCAGGTTCGGGTTCGGGTGCTGGCACCGGCTTCATCTTTGGCCTGGGCTTGGGCTTGGACTTGGGTTGGGCCTTGGGCTG